>BHFT01003775.1:0-28742 GCA_004320025.1 Laticauda laticaudata | reverse complement strand
AAAAGGGAGAGGATAGATGAGCCGCACTTGCTCAGAATGCACGCGAATATTGATATTACCATAACAGGACTATAGTATAAACAGCACATTTCTTTTTACTGCTGGGTGGTCCGATTGGTTGCTTGTGTGGTCTTCACGGAGTTATAGAGCAGCGCTCTGATTGGTTAGTTATTGGCACGTGACTGCTGTTAGTTGTTTGCGATAAGGTCACATGCAACTGTTGTGTCGCAGTTTCTCTGGGCATTGGTAGTAAAGGTTCTCGCAGTAAAATTCATTAAGAAGTATACGACTGTGCTGATGTGGTAAAAAGAAAGAAGGAGATGTTCCTTATGCTGGCTTCTTTTAAACTAAAAGGTAGTGAAGGGCTTGCGAGGAAGACAAGCAACGCTTTGAAGGCAGCAAGAACCTTTGGAGTGGATGAGGAGCAATATTAGAGAGATGGTAGACAAGGATGAGTACATTGGATGCACCCCAGTTCAAAACGTACAAAAGAGAGGGAGCCAAAGGTAGGGGCAATTTCCCTGAGATTGGAGAAAGGGACATTGCGTTGAGTGGTGTTTGAGTGAGCTGCAAAGGGCAGAATGGCTAGCAGGTGTGTCTAGATATGGCCGTGGCGCTTACAAGTCATTTGCAGAATTGGCCAAATCTGGAAAATACGCAAGGGTACCTCAACCTTCAAACGTGGCCTTGCGCGCCGGGCTGGTGGGTACAAGGTTTTTGAAGAGAAATGGGATTATCACTAAGACAAAGACAAAAATAGCCCAAACAGCTGCCATCGAGAATTTGAGTGAAAAGATGATGAACTTCCAACGTTTGGCGTGATAAATAAATGAGAGAACTGGTGATGGTTTCCTCTCATGCAGGATTGGCCAATATGAACGGAGACCCTATTTGGCTTGTGACATGCGCGAAGAGGCACTAAAACATTGAACGCAAAGGGTGAAAAGACAGTGTCTTATTAAGACAGGACAGGGCACTCAAAAAACCGCATTTTACAGTGGTGCTGGAGTTGCATCTGCAGATGGGGTGAGAGCTTACGGCCCCAATGGTAATGCTTAAGACGAAAAACCCCTCCAAAAGGAACAAATTTCCAAGTGGTGTGGGTCATCATGCGCATCCGCAGTAAGGATGGATGGATGAAGAGGCGGTAATCAAATGGATAAAATCAAGTGTGGGGTGCGCAGAAAATGGAGGTCTTCGTGCAAGAAACCACTGGTCCATGCTAGTGCTGGGGACGCGCGAAATTCAGAGCTCACCTAACGCGAGGAGGTAAAAAAGAGTCTAAAGGAGTCACACTACCATTTGGCCCAGTCATACCAGGAGGGTTGACTGGAATGCTACAACGCGCCTGATGTCAGCGCTGAACAGAACGCTTCAAAGATACACATGCATAAACCTGTGGACAGCAAGTGGAGTGGCAGGAAGTGGCAAGAAGGCTGGAACTAACAGCCGAAAGGGAAACTTGCAAACGACCTGCGGCTTTGGCGGCCGACAGTTTGGTGTTTTGGGTGAAGACTGCATGGGAATATGAGTTTTACAAGAATATGGTACCGAAATCCTTTTTTAAAAATGTTGCATTAGCAACCAAATTGAGATGGCACTGAAGATGATGTTGTAGTGGCAGAGGATAGGCAATGAAAACGTGAAAATGAAGACAGTGAGTGAAGTGGCAGAAAATGAAAATGAAGATCAAGATGAAGAAGATGTGGGATGGAAAGATAATGTCAAATATACATTGGAGGAACTGGAAACATCTCTTTGGGGAATCATGAGGATGAGGGTGATGGTGAGGATGAATTTGAAAGAAGATTCTGGAGACACAGTTAATTTTGTGAAAAATAAATAAAAGTAAAAAGCACCAAACAATAATGGCTTTTTATTTCATGTTATGCTGCTTGCTGGCAAGCTTTGCCTACGATAAAGTGCATATATTACCAATTATGATAACATGAAGATTCGTTTTAAACATACCCGGGTTAATTAGACTTAATATTGTTTTTTCCTACACAAATCTTTGATGAAATGAAACCTTCATCAGTGGCATTGCATATGATACTCTTTTGTTATTAGGCCCAAACAACACACCTGGTGATTTGGGGGTCGGCTTACTATGCGAGTTTTTGCAAAATTCCTCATTTTGGGGGCAGTTTTTTTAAGGGTCCGGCTTATGAATGCGCAGATCGGGTCTTATATGCGAGTAAGTTATATGGTATCGTATCTCATGCAATCTATCTGATCTTATGCTATCGTAATCTATCTATCTTCTATTTATCCTATGTATTATCTAATTGATCTATATATCTACCCCGCTATCTACATAAAAAAGCAAACGGGCTCAATAATTTTATTTATAATACTGTTTGTTATTTGTGAAGCAATTTAAGCTTAAATAAGAGGCTTAGCAGTTGCCACCGACCGCGGCCCAAATAATAGGGTCTGAGTTTATCGATAAGTCTTCAAAACAGAAAAAAGTAAAGTCTAATTAGAAACTTTCAGTCCTTTCCTTTGCCTTTGCCTTTCCTTTCCTTTCCTTTCGCTTTCCTTTTCTTTCCTTTCTGTTCCTTTACTTTCCTATCCTATATTTTGCCTATCCGTATATTTTCATTCCTATATTTTCCTTTCCTATATTCGCTTTGCTCAATTTATTTTATTTGGAATTAAATAAATTCAGTTTTAGTGCCCTACAGTGGTAGGAAGAGGGTAAGGGTTGAAAAATGGTGAAAATGGCAGCTGTAGTGAACAATTGGAACTCCGCCCATAAAAAAATTGCAAACCAAGCCTCTTGAGTATTTTAAAAATTCCCTCTTTGGACATGCAAATATGTGCTGGGGAAATAATCATCAGGATCCATTATGCCTGCTAGCTGGATGAAATGTCAGTTGAATGTAGAACTGCAAGATAGCAATAGAAATTGAGTGTTTTCGGCCTAACTGCCATGCTAGGAGTCGCAGTTATCTTTTGGGAGAAATGCCAAGAATGGGAGTGCATTGGTGGGAAAATTTTCTACGCCACACTGAGCTTCTCATAAACCTCATGAGGCATAATTTGTGTAACCTGTGGCTCTATATGCACAAACAACTACATACTGTAAATATCGTATTGCGCTTCCGTTACTGCCTGGAAATGCCCACGTCAATATTGCCAGTGGTACTTTGGGCTTGAGGAAACTCCTGTTTAGTTGGGGCCACTAAAGCCGGCGGGTCCGCGCCTGCACTTATAGATGCAAAGAGGATATAAAACGTTAAAAAGCTTGCCGTCTGTTGGAAACGCTATGCATGCCGTTGTGACTCATTGGCATACGTGTTTGCATACTATCTCTATCCATCGAGCATCTTGTCACTGCGATTTCCATCTGCCCAAAGTTTTGAGGCTGCACAAAACTTTGTGAAATGGATTGAAACCTTTCCACGGCGTAACAATGTAAATCGCCGTGACATAGCGAGCAACAAACGTTCTATGTCCATTTATGCATCCGTTAAACGTCCGCTGTAGATCCTCTCTGCATGCCTCTGGGCTCCTCGATGCAACTCAACATCCACTGCAGCTGAAAATGGAAAGAAGGGAGGAAACAAAAAGGTGACACGGAAACGTCTACCAGCGTAGTAACGCAACGGAAATAGAAAGATGTGGGCAGGTGAACGGTTTGCATCTGATATAGACGAGTGCCACACGGCAGCAATCCCCCTTCTTTCCTTTAGGCGTGACATGAATGCAGACCGCTTCATGCCGCTAATGCGTCCACTTTGAATTGCCTCCCAGCCGCAACCGCTTTCAGAGCTGTCATGCTGCCTTCCATCTGCACGTTTCATCTGCGTAGGGCTTAACTAATGAACATAGCCGTTTAAAGCATTCCACCGCCTTAGCATAACTAACCCCATGTCTGTTCGTTTCCGATTCCTTTCCGGTTCTGTTTTATGGGCCAAATTTTCCCACTTTTTGGAGCGGCATGACAATGGAATGGAATGGAGCCACCCCCAAAATTTTGCTCGTCCACTGTGTCCTTTATGCATACGTTTTGTGTCCGTCGGCCAGTGGGACTGGGCCTTTAGGAAGATTCTGATACTCTGTCCCTTTCTCCTGTTTGTCATTTGGTTGCTACCTTCTTCGGTGCCTTTCCTTTCTGCTGTTGAACTTGCTTTCCATCTAATGGTGTGATTCATATAATTTAACAACCGGTTCTCTGCCCTAATGATTTCTTCCAACAACTGTTCACCAAACTGCTCAGAAAGTTAACAGCTGGTTCTCCCAAAGTGGTGAGAACTGTCTGAATCTCACCACTGTTTCCATCTCCTGCACCATCCCCTACTAGTGTATTATATTTTGCCCCTTACCGTTCACATAAGGTAACAAAAGATTGAGCCATATTTTGGGGGTGGGCAAGGACCACCAAGGCAGCATGAGTAGACATGGTTCTGGAAAAATTTGGAAAAAAATCCTATGATTTACTGGATGATGATTTTTTTCTATAATGTGAGAAGAAAACTGCTTTCTAAACATAGCAAACTTGAGGAAACCTGGATTGATTAAAAAAAATTCCAACTTGATATAATAAGAAAACACATCACTCCATTTTACACTTTTTCTTTTTAGCATAAAGATGTTGATGTGGAAGATATAAGAGGACTCCTCCCCTCTAATAGCAGGAAAAACAGAACCAGAAAGTGTTTCTTTCAGATAATAATTTCCATGTCTGATCAACCATAGCAAAGTGTTGACTCTTGTCATAATGACAACTGAAGATTCATTCTATGACTAATAATAATAACTTAAACATTCATGCTGTGAATTTTCAGCAATAGATCTGTCAATTAATAGGATTCAATAGAAAACAGTACCACTGGTGTGGCATTCAGCTGCATGCATGTTTTCTTCAAAATCTATGTTTCCCCTTTACTGGGAAAGCAGATTTTTCAAATTAAATGATATCAAGTCAATACACGTAAGCTTACTCTATTGCTGGCTGTCCAACGTTTTCTGTCAACAAATAGGGAACTTTAGACTTTGAGCCTGTCAAAGCCTGTTCTTTGGGGAACAATAAATACACTTGGAAGGATACACGAAATCCCCATGGACAAACTGAGACAATGCTAGGAATGCTACTTCTCTCTTCTTAATAAAATAAAACAAAATTTCAAAATCAACTGGCAGTAGATTCCAAAGAGGATAAGTTTTGTTTGCAAATTGCGGTGTTTCATCACTCTCTCAAACCCACACATTTTCTACAAAAATGAAGCAATATTTCTCTGAAAAAAAAATGTAGCATTTTATTAAACATAGCAAAGCACATGGGATATTCAGTAGAACATTTCTTTCCTTGTTTTAAAAATGTAATCTCTTTGTAAATATGTCAGGGCATCAGCAAAAGGAATTTAAAATGGAGTCATTTTCTAATACTGGTTTTTTTTATTTATTTATTTTATTTATTTATTTTTATTTAGGGAAATTATATTGCTGCCTATTTACACTTGGTGACTCAAGGCGGCTTACAGAATATAAAACCTTATATAAAAACAATAAAACTAATAAAAGAAGAGTGATATAATACATAAATATAATAAAATCACCCCCCTGGTGACAGCACCTCACACAATTTTTCTTTCTCTTATCACTTTTCCTTTCTTCTTTTATGATTATGTGCATTTATTGTTGAAATAATATAGATTTCATTTTTAGAATTCTACAGAAAAGTCTAGTTTTGTTTTTAAATGACATAAGCAAGGATGTAAGTAAACTGTCAATGTCAGAGATTTAAATTCCTCTTCTAAAAATCCCCAAAAGATACATTCCTAACTTTCATTATTTAATCTTCCAAATCAAATTGCTAGATTCCAAAAACAGCAGCACTTGAACATTGCTCAGACTAGTTAACTTGAACAAATCAGATTTCAGCTACTGAATATATTTGCCCATACATTTTCTATACAAATGAAAAAGAATGCAAGGCTCTCCAATTCCTGAGCAACCTCTATGTCAGACTGCCAGATAAATATTTACACTACACTCAAGAGTTAACTAAATGTATTTGACTTAAATCAAGAAAACTCTTTCCAGGCACAAGGGTCATGAAACATACTATCAATATCCAGGACCAGCCTTCAGAATTGCATGGAAACTGAAGAACTACACAATTATACCATTCTGTTCAACCTCAGATCAACTTGTGTAAGCTTTACATTGTATGAAGATCAGTTATGCTATCCAAGTGTTTAATACGGACTACAAGGAGATTAGTTTTCTGACTATAAATTCTCTAGCTGAATATACAAAACTTGGAATGGCTATGTAATTCTAAGGTTATGGTGATAAGCCTGCTGACAAGGAAATCCTCATTTAATTATTGGGACTTAATAGTTAAATAAACTTGCTTAAAGTCAGTCATGAAATTCATAGGGCCTCTGATGCCTGGATACTAATACATGTCTCATATATGTGTACTCAGGATCAGTAGGAAGTTTAAGATTGTAGTGCTAAAATGCACTATTAAATGGCCTTAAATTCGGCAGAACTGGGAGCTTACAATGTAACACATAAATCCAATTCTAACTTCCTAATACTTTTCCACAACTTCTTATCAGACTGAGCAAATGCTTCTTCCTCATGAGAAATTTTTATTTAATATTTTAAATTGTAAAAACTGAACATATGCTCCTTCCATTCAGAGAATTTTATAAATTAATTAAAGGAGAACCTTCCAATGGTTAACTCTTATTTTAATGTAGATTTAGAAGAAGTACCAGTAAATACAGATTTCATCTGTAAATGTTAATTAAAAATCAGAATCGGGAGGAAGTAGATTACTTGAATATAAAGTATCAAATATTCTGAGTGATTCAAGCATTGTATCTTAAAACAATGCACTCAATGCACAAGACATGGTGATATAGGTCCCTGCCAAAAATTACATAGTATATCTTTAATAGGCATTCTTAATGGCAAAGTCCATTATTTATACTGAAAAGGCATTCATTGTGGAAACAGTATGTACAACTGTTTGTGTGAAGATTTCTTTACTATTCATTAATTAAAAAACCATATGAGAACAGTTTTCACCTGATGTTTTAATCAAACTGAATAAGAAATGGTTGAAAAAAACCCAGATCTTTTTCTGGTGACAATAAGGTACCTATACGTTTTCTCCTGTTTCTATTACAGTTGTTTTGAATACACACAGTAATGCGGTCATTGATGGTTTTGGTTACACAATTCTACTATATCTTTTACTTTCACCCCTGTCAAACTGGAGTCACACTCCTGGGTGACTCTTATTTGTTTTCACACACATATACCCATACTCATACACACACATGCACACACACATCTTCTTTCCATCACAGTACTATTTTTACTTGTAGTAGATGTGAACAGAATGGAATGTGATAGTGTGAATTCCCACCACGGTCTCTTACAGGGAGATAATTGATGTAGCAGTAGCTTATCTCCTTGAAGTGTTTAACTGCAAAATGCAAGCTCCATTTTGTAGCAGCTTCATCTGGGTGGCCCGAACAGCTAGCTGAATGTGTTAACAGCCAGATAGCAGCTCCTTTTGTAAAGCACAGAGACAAACCTGATGCAAACCCACAGCTTTGTTATTTCAGTGAAGCTACAGGTCCATCTAGGAAATAGACTGGAAGTTGATACACCTGACAATTTTTTGAACAGGGCTGACTTTTGGGAAGAAAAATGCAAGTTGGTAAGATAAACGCACAGAGAAAAAGACTCCAGTTAGAATAGGAACAATTTTGAAAGACAGAAAAAAAAGAGCAAGGATAATGTAAATTATAGGTTCATCCTAGCCTTGTCTATTCAGAAGGCTTCTCCTTCTGGATTCAGCAAGGCTTCATGCCAGATTTTTATCCTAGACCCAAGAACTGAAGCATAGCTCTCTCTGTTTTGAATTACTCCTGTGCATCCAAGATTTGGAATATGCTTTTGTCTGGCTCCAAAAACATTTATCAATTGCAAAGCTTGGATGCATGCCTTTCATGGTAAAACCTGAATGAAATAAACTGATAATCATTCAAGGAGTTGGCCATGGAAAGTTCTCAAGAATACCTCAAGTCCTGGAACTGTCTCTGGATCTATAATGGAGAAGCAACAGCTAAATCATTTGTTGCACAAATCTAGTAGTGTATTATTAGACATCATGAATGACAAAAGAACTGGCTGACCCACACCCTGTCTTTTCTTACAACAATTGGATTTTGTATGGCATCAAGAATCACTCAGGTTTCTATCCTACCCTCCACACCTTTTCAAATTCTCTGCTCATGTCTTCATCCTTGAGAATCGGCTTTGATTTTTAACAAGTCCATTCTGAATCTTTAATGACAGCTGATTGAAGAAGCAACCTTTGATACAAGCTTGTCCTGTTAAACTACTATGTCTGCATATGTCTGAGTCAGTTTTTTACTCTTGGAAACTTAAAAATATTGATAATGTTTTGCCATTGTTTCTTTTCTAGGCTTGAGAGAAAGTCATGGGCACAAGATCTGTTCTGTATAAATAATAGTAGACTCCAAATACTTCATTCCGATTGGTTAACAAAAACTAAAAGGGAATTGGTTCAATAGGAACTAATCCATGAAGCTGCCCAAGGGCGGCAAAACCAAATGCTTGTCATTGGCTACAAGCCGGCGCCAGAATACACTATAAAGGGCTGCACGCTTGAGCAATGTTCCGTTTCTTACTGTGTTACAAATAAAACTTTGTTGTTGGACCTGGTCTACCTCGCGTTTTTCCGGACGGAACACTGGTGACGAGGATGGGATCGTCTTAAACGCGAGACCGAGCACGCGGCAAACAACTAAATCCAGACAAAAAAACAATGGCTGGAAACAACGCGCCACCCGCACCTTTCAATCCCAACGAAGAGGATTGGGAATCCTATGTAGACCGTTTCAGATGTATTTGGAAAGCAATGAGATGGAAGAGATCTCAGATAGCGTAAGAGGGCTGTATTCTTGACACACTGCGGCCCACAGTCTTCAAGATGGCCAAGGCTTTAGCGAAGCCCGAGATGTTGAACAATTATGTGGCCAGAACTCCAAAGAATGCTTAAGGCTCACTACGCTCCGATGGTTGTCAAATCTTATCAAGCGGCACGAATTTTTACCGAAGAGACCAGAGGGAAGGTGAGACCATTGCTGACTTTGTAGCAGCCCTCCGACAAATAGGGGAGAGTGCGAGTTCCTAAATCTAGATGAAGCAATGCGGGACCGAGATAGTGTTGGGTTAAGAGACTCAAATGCAAGAGCAAGCTGCTAAATAAACCCAACATAACCATAGCCGAAAAAGACCGCATTGCTGCAGAATGAAATCACCAAGACGCTGATAGCGGCCCGCAGAAACCAGCCGCTGAAGCCGCGAAAAATTGGCTGTCAAAATGAAGCAAATGAACGGCGAGCGGCGACGACACGAGCCTGGCCAGAGGGAAGAAACAATCTCCCACCACACTTACCACGAAGATGTTTTGACGAGACGTCAGAATCAGGGGAGGAAGACACGAGGTCCACCGCCTATACGCTAACAAGAAAGAGCGTGAAAAAAGGAATTGGCGGGATGCGCTGGCTGTGGAGGAAACCATCGGCGAGCTGATGCAGGTTTCTCGATGCATTTGCAAGAGCTTGCAAAGAAACGAGGGCATATCGATAAAGTTCTGCAGGAACAAAAAAGAATTACAGCCCTAATAGACGCAGCAACTCCCCCGCACAAGCTGAGCCAAAGCGAACTGAGAGAAAGTGCAGCGGAACAAGCGAGCACTAAACGAGAGAATACACATCAGACTTTCACTATAGGAACGCTCAGACGGAAAGCGGGAAGAAAGTAAAGATAATGTGTAAAATAGAAGGGAACCCTGCGAAATGGAAGTAGACTCTGGATCTTTCCTATCGATGGTATCATGGGATCACTAACAACTAGTCCCAGATATCAAACTCAAAGAAATCCAGAGGCAAAAATACACCTCAAGGACTACCAGGGAAACCGAATTCTGTAGTCGCCTAGGACACTTCCGAGTTCGCCTCAAAACATATTGAAGTCTACGCTGACAATAGTCGAACGAGACGACAGCCTGCTGGGCTATTGAATGGTTGCACCATTCGGGCATCGGGGATGACCGGAGTAGACCGATCGTGGCCGAAATCCACTGGGAAGAAAACCTGATCCAAGAGTTCCAGGACGTTTTTGACGGCTCCCTTGCAAGTATTCAGGGAAACCCCTTTTCCTTTAGTCTAGACCCCAAGTAACCCGAGGAGACTAAAGGCCAGACGAGTCTTTTTGCTCTTAAAAGCAAAGATGAGGAACAACTAGAATAAATTGATAGCCCAAGGGGGTTAGAGCCTGTGGACCGATGCAAAGTGGTAATACGCCAATTCGTACACCAATTAAACCAGATTAGGTCGGTTCGAATCTGTGGTGAACTACAAGGCTTAACCCTGAATTCACGCATTACAGACAAAGTGCATAACGCGGTGCTGGTCGTACAGCATTATTTACAATCTCTTGGGGGAGGAAAATTTTCGCTAAACTTGATTGGGCTAAGCTTATCAACGCTCCAGTAAGACCCTCAACCGGCTGAAGCATCAAACCATAGTTTACACACTAAAGGGCCTCAAATGCAACAGACTCCAATTTGAGTGAGTGTAGCCCAGGCGTATTCCAGGCTCATAGGATATGCCTTCTAAATGGTAATAAAAGGGTCGTAGCCATACTTTGATGACGTCATAATTTTTCGGCCAAGACTGCGACCGCAGCTTAAAAAAGACTAAAGAATACTAAGCTAAATTTCAGAGAATCTGGCCTCAAAGTAAAAAAGAAAAAGGCTGTTTATGACGGATACGTGGATTCCTGGGCTATTTAATAGTAACGGCAGAGGGTATAACACCTCTACCGAAAAAAGTCAAAGCTATTAAAGAATGCCCAGAACAAGGACAAACGACTACAGGCATTCTGGGACCTGATAATTTTTAATAAGTGTATTCCTACCCACAAGGCACAATGAGCGGAACCATTACAGCACATGGACAAAAAAGCAATTTGGACTTGGGGTATAGAGAAAAGAGCTTGCCAAAAAATCAAAATACTGTGTTAACATCGAACACCAGTTCTTATTGCAATTAGCAACACACTAGCCATTGACGTGACCTAGAGCTCGCCATTCGGAGTCGGTGCCCATCCTGAGCCACCAATTGCTATCATGGAGAGAGCAACCGTCGCATACTATTCTAAAGACCTCTGTCCAAAACTGAGCGAGAAAGTTACAGTCTAATTTGGGGACAGTAGAAGCTCTGGATCGCACGAAGAAACGCTCTCTCCGATACTCGGATTGAAGATTTGCACTGTTCAGCCTCAAGATATCCCATCGCGCTACTGACAGTAACTTTCATCGGCATAACAATCACCTGCAATTTCTTGGTCGATCGTTACCGGGAGAAATACAAGCGCACACCGAATTTTGTCCCAAGATAATGAACCGAATGGGTCAGAAGGTCCCTCCTTAGCTGTCCCTTTATTGCCTATTACTCTGACACATCACCCAGGGAACATCAATTTCCCATCTGACAGACCGCTTTTGAGCAGAGCACCATGTTACCATCGCACAGAGGAAGCCGTGCATGCGCATCGCATGGCCACATTGCAAGATAATGAGACTTGCCCTGATCTACCATATCTGCGAATGAATGTCGCAGAGCCACCAGCAGAGGAACCATTGAACTGCCACGCGATACTAAAGTGTGGAGTAGTGTAAGAGGCTGCGACAGCGGTAGTTAGAGACAAAAACTAGACCTGTAAACCTTTCCAGACCAGAAAACTGAACTCTAATCCAAAAGCGTTGTTATTGGGGTGCTCGGGTAATTTTCCTAAACAACTTGCAAAACTTAAGACCGGTATCTGGACTTCACAAAGGCTCATCCCCCGGGAATTAGTTAAAATCACACAACGCTCATGCTATGAAGCTATGTTGCTGGTGGCCGGGTGTATAGATAGGGACGATGATACTGGGTGAACTCTGTGCAACACATGCCAAAGAATACAGCGCTTCCCGGCTGCGCAAAAGCACCATAGGACGATCCACCCCGAATGAGGCCTTGTCATGAACCACACTCGTACGTCTCTTGCGGGTCCTACCAAGGGGCATACGTCTCCTGATTCGTCGTAGGATGGACACTCTAATCGCGATTGGGGTTGAAGAATATGCATCTACGAAACAGAAAACCATGTATAAGAACAAACTTGACAAAACTCTGCTTGCAACCCATGGCACTGGATGTCCTAGTGTCGACATGGCGCTCAGCATTGCTAAATCCAGTCTCCTTCGAGCAATACCTAGTTCCCTATATAAGACCCATGCCTAACTTGCGCCGGCCCACCCCGGCATGGCAATGCAGGCAGAGAGAATGGTCAGTTTAGCCAAAGGGTTAGGAAAAAAACTGGACACCGGTGATGTCCAAAATTAAAAAAAACCGACTCTCACCTCCAAACATATCACATGCCCAGTAACTACAAACTACAGAAACCCCAGCAGAATTCTTTTTATGGGAAGGAAATAGAGCAGATTGCCACCAAACTACTAATCCCAGAAACCCCCGTCCCGACCTTCCACCCCTTTCAGGAATTTTTGCAATAGGCGACCTACGTTTTAATGCAAAAAAATTTACCGGAGACCCATTATCGGCTACCCGGACAAATATGCAAATAACAGGCCCCGCGGTACCGACTAATGGTAGACGACGGCAGGGAATGGAAGGCATCACATAGACGTAGCTTTTCACCGAAAACATAAGAAAAAAGTGCAAAACATACAACCACAAGTATAAAAAACGCGAATTCAAACCAAGGGAGGGGGGGAAATACGAGAAATGAATCAAAGAACGTATATTAATTAAACTCTGCAAACAATAACAATCAAAAAGAGCAAATAGAGACTCACTGTTTGAAGAAAGTTGTGAGAAGAGTCATTCGAAGGGCCAGTCAGGCAAGCCTCGACTTGCCGGAGGATAACGGGGAGGGAGCCGGCAAACGAGCCGCTAAGAACTCAGGCAGCAGTAAATGGGCTTGACTCACCTTCCAGATGGTTCCATGGAGAAAGATATGAAAACAGCAACCCATTCGAACGCGCGGTAGTCTCGACAAAATGAAGCTCGCGCAGAAGTCCAGTCGAATTCAAAAGAAACCGCCCTACCTCACGACTACCACTCAACCACCCGTAGATCTGAATCAAGAGGGTGGAAGGAGGTTCCTCTGTATGAAATAAGTAGTAGATTCTCCAATTTAATACTTTCATTCTGACGATTGGTTAACAAAAACTAAAAGGGGATTGGTTTTCAATGGAAACCAATCACGAAGCTGCCCAAGGGCGGCAAAACCAAATGCTTGTCATGGTACAAAGCCGGCAGCATCATTGGCTACAAGCCGGCAGACAGAAACATATAAAAGGGCTGTCGCGGCTTGAGCCAATGTTCCGTTTCTTACTGTATTAACAAATAAAGATTTTGTTGTTGGAACCAGGTCTACCTCGCATTTTTCCGGACGGAACAAGATCATCCAGCTGGCTCAGTGCTAGAACTCACAGTCTCCTAGTTCCCAGCCTGGTGTGTTAACCACTACACCCAACTATGTTATTTTATCATGATCTAGACATAGTTATTTAAAATTTCTTGTCAATTTAAAGTCTGCTTTGGTTACTATAGTGAAGTGACTTTGCAATATCACAATGACTGTGTAATATATAAAAGTGTCACTTTTAGAAGAGTCAATTGTTACACTTCTGAATTGTAGCAGTACCAACAAAGCAATGTCGGGGTGGAGACAGGAGGACAAGATGCATGATGGAAAATAATTTTAGAACTGATTAATTTGGGGAGATGAAAAACTGTGTCCCTACTAGAGTTCCTATTCCAAATAGTTTTCTTCTGAGATAAGTTCTTTTGATTTTGGTGAAGTTATCTTTCAAGTAACCATGCTTAGTAATTTCAGATAACATTAGGTATCTGAATTTAAGATTAAATTTAACAATTTAAAATTTAATTTAAGATACCATTAGGGTATTTTAATTTCTAGTTTATGATAATGTGATTTAATTTCCATTTGCTGAAAGACACGTAAGAAAGAATGAAAGAAACAATGACATAAACAAACTTGAATAATAGCAATAATTCTTCTTAGTGGTTATAAACTAAAATTAATTTAATTTTCCTTGCAAAGACTGACAACTTTGTCCCAGCACCTTATTTCCTTGCCCTGGGCAACACTAGGTGTCTTTAGAACCTGGGACAGACATGTATGTCATAATGTTGACAGGAATTATGGTACACACATCTTTGGTGTAGGTTGCTACAACACAAGTTATATTTATGATAACATGCTAGTTTTATGATGCCAACTCTGTGATTTATTTCAACAGTAGTTTCAAGTAGTCTCAAATTTGTATTTGGAACATCTTATTACTTTTAAGTTTTTATGCACAGTTGACAGAATGATTCATAAGACTAAACCCTGTGTTTGTATAGAAATGTTAGCATGTTTGTGACATTTGGGTGAACCTGGAGCCCCTCAGAATCCCACTGTTGACATTTAGCAGCAAACTACTGAATCGGTTCAATTCAGTACTAATAAGAGCACAACTTCATCCCAATTACATGGCAAATCAAAAACATGGCAACCATCCATATATGATGCCTCTACAAGCTTAGAATGCTCATTCATATTTCAGAATTGGAAAATTCTGGTTGGAAATTCTGGCATTGCCCTCCACTCCTTGTCAGTTTCTTTTACATGCCTGCACCTACAAGAACTGTTGGCCAAGGAGAATATTATTTACAGCAATATTTATCCCCTAATCCTATAAATATTCTTCTCTTTTGGCTTACAGGAATTCACAAGAGTAAAAATAACTTATTGGCCTTTATGTACTTTGTTCTATATGTAAATTGGGTGACTCCAAATCTGCAAACCTGATTGGTCAACACGTAGGACAAAATGCGACAAAGAGGGCTGCTGACAAAAGGCGACAAATTTAAGGCAGACTCGCCCATTGGCTCACAACGACAGGCAAGCCAAGGCCTGTTATAAAAGGCTGGCCTTGGCTTCAGCCGAACGTGGTTTCCGTGGTTATTTCTTGACTAGTTTAATGAATTAAAGCCTTTGTTGTTGGACACACCGGTTCCGTACGCCATCGTGTGTTTCTCGACAAAAACACTGGCCAGAGAGAGATCGATCCGAACGGCAAAAACCTGCCACACCGAGGTGCTATTAAGAAAGTCCAGTATGACAACCAAAGATGCCTGGAAACAACGCACCGCCCGCTACCCTTCAATCTAAAGAAGAGGAAATTGGGATTCCTATGTAGACCGCTTACCCAAATGTATTTGAGAAGAAGCAATGAATGGAAAGGCATTGTAGAGCAAACGCAAGAGAGCTGTGTTCGTGGACTCACGTGCGGGCCAACGCCGGTTTTCTCAAGCATGGCAAGAGATGCCTTGCGATAGTCCCCGGAGTGTCCAAGCAACTAACAGTCGGCCAGAATTGCAAACAGGAATTCTCAAAAGCAACACTACTGCTCTCACGATCGGTGGTCACAAAATTTAATGAGAAGCGACACGAATTGTTAACCGCAGAGACAGAGAGAGGAGAGGCGAGCACCGTCGCCGTACGAATGACTTCGTTGCTGCCCTTAGACAAAATAGGGGGCTGAGTGTGATGTTCCTGAATAGTTGATGAAGAACAGACTGAGGGATGACTCGCGTGGTGTTGGGTCAGAGTCTGAAGAGACTCGCGAACCGGGGCGCACAGATAATTACTGCAACCAACGCCAACATCACCGTAACCGAAAGCCACATCGCGAAGCCCAGCTGCTGGAAGCGCGAAAAACATCGGGCTGTCAAAAACTGAAAAAGAACTGAACACACACCAGCGAAGAAACAAAACCTCCATACAAAGACGAAAGCAGCCCTATCCACCCGACGCCCACTACGAAGAGTCTTGGCGAAACAATCTGAGATCGAAGCGAAGAAGAGAACGAGGTCACCGTTTATTTCCAAACACAAAAAACGAGCGCGGACAAGACTAGGAATTGCGCGGAGAGTGCAGCTGGCCTGCGAGAAACTCATTCCCGAGCCGAAAGGAGATTCTCGATGCCATCTGCAGGCATTGACAAGAAACAAGGGCATATTCGAGAAGTCTGCATGGAACAAAAAAAAGGCTACAGCCCAAACTGAGACACAGAAATCCCACAACACAAGCTGACCGCTAAAACGAGCTTTGAGAGAAAGTGGCATTAAGCACGAAATAACCAAAACTGCTACTATAAGAGAGCGTCAGACGGAAAAGCGTTGGAAGAAAGTTAAAGTTATTGTAAAAATCGAAGTAAGCCGCTGCAAGAGATGGAAGTGGACTTCAGGGTTCGCTTCCATCTTCTATTGGTGTTGTGGGTATCAGGGACAAAACTACAAACAGCTAGTCCCAGACATCAAAAAACCAAAGAAATATACAGAAAGCAGCACCTTAACCTCAAAAGACTACCAGGGAACCGAATCCCTGTAGTCGGCATGGGAACATTTTTGTGGGGGTTGCCTTATTAACAAAACACGTCAAAGTGCTTAGCCACTGACCATAGTCAACACAAGACAGACCAAAGCCTCCTGGGCATCAAAAATGATTCGCGCCATTGGCATCGCGGGATGACCGAGGACTCGATCGAGTGATCTACAACCGGCTGGGAAGAGAGACCTCATGCCATCGACATTTCCCAAGGAATGCTTTTTTGACGGCTCACTTGAGAGTATTGGGGACAATTCCCATTTTTCAGTCTAAACCCCCCAAATAGCCCACGAAGAATAAAAGCCCAGGCGAGTTCCTTTTGCCCACTAAAGGCAAAGATAGAAGGAACAGCTAGACAAATTATATAGCCAAGGGGTATTAGAACTGTGGACCCATGCAAGTGGGAAACGCCTATAGTCACACCAATCAAACCTGATGGGTCCATTAGAATCTGTGGTGACTATAAGGACTACCGCTGAACCACGCTCATTACACCAAAGCGCATTACCCGCGTGCCAGTAGTACAGCTTTAACTTCACTCCCTTGGAAAAGGCAAAAGTTTTTGCTAAGACTACGACCTGGCACAAGCCTATCCACAATCTCCAGTGGACTCAGAGGACAGCTGAAGCACAGCCCCTTTATTATTAGTCACCCATAAGGGTGCATTCAAATGTCACCGGACTCCAATTTGGTAAGTGTGGTCACCAGGCGTTTTTCCAGAAGTCTATGGAGCCCCTAAAGATGGCATAGCAAGGGAGTCCGCTACCCTATTTTGGCACGCGTTCCTAATCTCAGATGAAATCAATTAAAAAAAAGACTCAAAATAGTACTAACTAAGTTTAGAGAATTGGCTCAAAGTAAAAAGAGAAACCAAGTAGGCTGACCTTAATTAAGAATAGCGTTGAATTCCTGGGTTATTAATAGACGGAGAGGGTACACACCCTGACGACAAAAAAGATTAAAGCGATTAAACGACGCACCAGAACCAAAAATAACAAGACCGAATACTAAGAAGCCTTTTTAGGGACTAATTAAATTCTATTATATATTCCTGCCAAACAAGGCCCACTATGCAGAACACATTGGCACGTCGTTCTTTTTAAAAGACAAGAAGAAATAGGCAATTTTTGGGACTTGGGGTTAAAGGAAAGAAGCCTTCCAAGAAATTAAAAGCTTGCTACATCATCTAATGTTCTCATTCAATTCAGCAACAACTGCCATTAAGAGTGACCTGCGACCGCGCTCAACATTTGGAGTAGTGCCATACCTGAGCCACCAAACTAGCTGATGGCAGAGAGGCGCTCCATCGCATATTACTCTAGGACTCTGTCCAAAACCGAGCGGGAATTACAGCCAACTGGACAGAGAGGCTCTACGCAATGTTCGCTGGAGGCATGATAACGTTTCCACGAGTACCTATACGGCGCGGACTTTTCAAATCTTATAACAGACCACAAACTGCTAATGGGGAGATTTTGGCGGGAAAACAAGCCAACACCAAATATACTTTCCCCAAGAATGGACTAGAATGGTCAGTATTCCTAGCAGCCCACTCCCTACACTACTGGACACAGTCGCCACAGGAAAGCAAATTTCCCATGCGGACGCTTTGAGCAGAAGCACCCTTACCGAGCAACCGAGGAAGACCCGGCACAGAATGTACAACACTACAAGATAGAGACTTGCCCGATCTACCCATGTGCATTCATTATGCGATGTCGCCAGAGCCACAGCCATGCAAAAGACTCATTGACTGCCTCCGCATTCTTAGCTGGGTAGGGTAAAGGCTGGCGGAAAACCAAAAAACTGAAAACTTTTAAACCTTCCGGACCCAGACCAGACTAACTTTCTATTTAAAGGGGTGTGCTATTGTGGGGATGATCGGGTGGTCATTGTCCTGCCAAAATACAAGCCCAAGGTAATTAGGTGTGCTTACAGCGAAGGGCACCCGCGGGATTGTAGACGAGTGAAATAGCGCTTGCTAGAAAGTAATGTTTTGGCGGGGTATGATAACGGAAGTAGAATCATTTGGGTAAGTCGTGCAACAAGATGCAAGGAGATTAGACCATGCCCCTACCGAAAAGACAACCCGGTTCAAGGGACTGGGGAAAACCCACGGGGGCCTTGGTCAAGAGGATCCACATTGCTTTCGCGGGTATCTACCAGGGGCATATCACTTTCTGTTGTCGTTGATGCCGTAGTTCTAAATTGGCTTAGAAGTAAAAGTTATAGCCATCACGACAACAGAAACTGTACTTAGACAACGTGGACAACCTTTTGCATTGCCCGATTTATGAGTGCGTTGCTGAGCTGGCATCCTCGTCTCAGATAATGGGCTACAGCGTCACCAGTATGAGACAATATCGAGAGCATACCCTAGCCCCTCCTAGGTATTAGACATAGCCCCAACCACTAGGAACGCTAATCCAAAGAGCTGCTGAACGGTTGGAAACTTTAAGCAACTGCCATTGGCTACAAGCAGCAAGACAGTCCTGTAATAAAGAGATAGAGAAACTCGCTTCCAGCCAAGTGTTTCTGTTTTTACTGCCTGTTTACTGACTAGTTAAGAATAAAGCCTTTGTTGTTGGAACCCGGTCTACCTCATGTGTTTTCTGAACAAAACATACTTCTCTTCTTCTCCTTATCCTTCTTTTTCTTCTTCTTCTTAACTCTGGGTTGCTAACAATGTTTTTTTTTTAATATATATTAAATATATTAATATTACACAGGTAAAACAGCAGCCAGACGAAACAGACCCATCCATAACAACTATGTAATCAATGTGTGGTCTCAACCCTACCCAGACTTGTTGGCAGAGTTTACAAAAATCCACCCTATGTATTTGCTTATTAAATAAATGTATAGCAACCTTTCTAATCACGTTTCAGATTTTGAGATATTGCTTGGATAATTCCTATTTTTTTGGCTGGAATTTGAATTTCCCAAGAACACCAGTCAAAGACGTGATTCTTTTGTTTGTTCTTAGTCATGTGTTATTCTTTGATGAGTCAAAGAATAACAGTCATAATCATACTTTTTCAAGCTACAGGTTTAAGTTGGCCTCTTGTCATAACAGCTGTTGGCTTGAAGAATACAAGGAATATGCATAGTGCGGAAAGGCACAAGAGTGACACTGGATTCTATTAAGGTGGAAACGGAGTGACTGATAGCAGTGTGAGAATTGAGATAGAGTATTCTAAGCAAGGAAGCAGAGGTGTTGTGGGATGTACTTGCAGTAAGAGGACTGATTTCTTTTTTGGAACAAAGAGAATACATGTTATACCCACCCACTCATGTTCTGGAGGTATCCATATTCATCACTTTGCCTCCTCCTCCTCTTCCTGCTCCTCCTCCTCCTTTATCATAATTACCATCATCTGAAGTTTTAGAGGATTTAGTTGTCATTTTACCCACGTATTTTATTGGGTATTATTCTTCCCTACATTCTAACCCCATTCCACTAACACTACAGCTTTGATTTATCAACATTCTGAACAAAAAGAACTTTGGATAACCTCCTTTAAGGGTGGATGCTGAGAAAACCTTCAGACTGCTAGGAACTCTAACTTTCAAATTATATGTTGAATATTCCCAGTGAAATAAGCTTCCTTGCCTGGCAGACATTTCTGACATGTAGAGAAAGGACCTTAAAGCTATATGGATCTGCAGAAACATGTATTAGTTCTTGACAATTTAATAGACATAGCTGTTCTGAAAATAATAGAAGATAAATAATGGCTCCATTAAAGAGCACTGCTACCTTTACCACTGTTCCCCTTTTTCCTATATCTCTTTTAGGTTGGTGTGGTGATTTCCAGGCTGATAGTCTGATATATTAAGGTACATCTCATAATGGTGCAAAGCTGAAAATCAAGATAGGCATTTAATGATATGTCAGTATTAATTTGTACTATTGATTTGCTTGCAGGTGTCAACTTGTGATTATAAAGAATGAATTTCTTTTTTCAATTGAATCAATTTGCGGTCATAGTTGCTTTTTGGACTAAACTGGTTCAGCAAGTAAAAAAGATGGAAACCTATATTTTCTTATGAAAAGAATCTACATGTCTTTTTTTTTTTTCAAAGAATTAACTGCACTATATCCATATGTTTGTTACTATTGAAATCTATGTTAATATTTATATTTTATTTATTTATTTAGTCAAACTCTTACCATATAATAGAAATAAGAATAAACATAAGCTTAAATATATGAAATAGGAACTAATAATTGGGACAATAGGACAGGGACAGTAGGCACGGTTGTGCGCTTATATATGCATTATTGTATGTTATAGACGGATGGCTTTTGATGGATGTGTCTCAGGATTAGGCAAGATGTTGTAGACTACCTGAATCACCTATGTTTTAGTTGGGCAACCATATGAAGTAAATAAAAATAAATAAATGTGTTTAATAAATAAAATAAATGTGGGGCATATTGAGAATATTAAGAGTTTTTACAAAATGGCTCTCAAAGGCCAATTGCAAAATCTCTGTTACTTAGAAGACAAGGTTGATCCCTACTACTACTTTTGGAGTATGCTTTATGGTTTGTGATAGTGTTTACTTTATGCTTTATAAAATGAACAGAGCCTCAGCCGACCGTCATTTTTATTTTTTAAGAATTCCTTCAGGGCTGGGATGAATCTGTTCAGAGGCATTCTTATAAATAAAGATTAGTACTTTGTTTTGTTGCATATTACTTTTTGTTTATTTAAATGTAAAGGTTAAGAGACAGCAGAATGTTTGCTGCTCCAGGAGTAGTCTGCTCTCTTATTTATTCTTTATAAATACATCTAGAATTGATGTTTTAGAAATATAATGTGTATCATTACAGAAGAAAAGAATTTGCCTTCAACTAGAACCTGACTTTATGGATGCACTCACACAGTTTTCTTGTTATGTTGTAGAAGTTAGTTGTCATTGTTTGGAAGGAAGAATTCATGGTTTATCCTCCATCTGCATTTCAGGTGGTCACCTAATCAAAATTTTAATCTAGGTTAATACGTATTTCATTTATCTTTTGATAGCTGTCAAGGTCTGCCATTTGTTGAGACCATCCTGCTTGTTTTCCAAGAAAAATAATATAAATATTAATAAATAAATGAATGATATAGTTATTCTAGTATCTTAAAGCCACAGCATACTCCATCACCTTCAAAGACCAACTCATGAATGCCTATTTCTTAGGGATATGGTCTGTGATATTCATGGTAGAGGTTGCTCATCTGAAGACTCTATATGAGTTTCTTTCCATCCACATGTGATGACAACTTTGTCCCCATTTTGGTAGTCTTTAAAGGCCCTGTTCTTTTAAAAAAAATAATTTTAATTGTTCAAAATAACATTTGGAGTTCTCTGGATTGTTTTCAATTGTTCTGTTCTAATGCTTACTTATAAGCTGTTTTTAATTAGCCTGTTCAGCACTCTGTATGGTTTTTAACTGCTGTTGTCTCCCTAGTTAAGTGAATCAAATGCAGGAATGGATAATGTGTAATCGTCCATATGTTATTGAAATCCAACTCCTATCAACCCTAGCCAGCACTGAAAATTGTAAGCAGTCACAACATCTGGAAGACTGCTAAGTGACTACTGCTGATCACATATTTTAGTGTGAAAAGAGCTTTCTTCATTACTTTAAGATCAATTAAAAAAGAGTCAGCCTTGAAAAGTTGTGCTTTGCATGCAAATATTGAAATAATCATGCAACTAAATAAATGTGAGTCTCTGAAAATTGAATCCTGTGTTGGATATGATTATTTTTGTTTTCAGAGCATTTTTTCACCACAAAGTTGCTCTCATGCCTATATTTTTTTTATGACTTCCACAGATCTTCTGTGGGATTGGGGTAAAATAATGGTCCTCACTTCCATGACACATTGACTTTTGACTTTTAGCAATGACCTACTGAATTGAATTGAAACTCAACTATGTCCAAGACAAGAATCAAAACAGGGGACTTCTTGTAATATTGTACAGTTCTCCATATATTGGGAAGTTCAACATAAATTAGAATTTGCACGCTGTTCACTAGGTCCTGCAATTATCCATTGGGAAAAAGAGCATACTTTATGAAAAGCGGTTCATAAGTTATTTTGGAAGAACTAAGATTTGTACAGTTCAATGATCATATGGGTTTTGGGACAGTAGTAATTTTATAACATCAAAAATTTCAGAAATATAGGTTCAACCCTGGCTTTATGAGATTAATAGAAGCTATTGTAGCATTTTATAATTCAGTATAACTTTTTAAAATTGTGACTAAAGATCTGTCCTTAAGACTTTGTTCCCCAAATAAGTACAAAAATGATGCATTGTTTCCTATATCCAATATGTAAACTCATCACTGCAGAATCAAAGAATAATGTTCTAATGGCAATCATCCCAGGGTCTGTGGTCATCCTGGGAAACCATGACCTTGATGACTGAGAATCTACATTGACGTTCCAATGGCAAGAATCACTGGATTGTATCAGTGGTGGGATTCATTTTTTTTTTACTCCTGGTTCTGTGGCAGTGGCTTGGTGGGCGTGGCAGGGGAAGGATACTGTAAAATCTGCAGTTAGAGGTGGTATTTGCTGGTTCTCCAAACTACTCAAAATTTCTGCTACAGGTTCTCTAGAACTGGTCAGAACCTGCTGAACACCACCTTTGGATTGTATCCGTTAGCTTGATTTCAGTGCTCATTAGTCTTGCCAATTTTATTTAGGAATAATTATGTATGAGAATTGTAACTACTTCTGAAAATTGTAACTGCTTTCTTCTAAATTCTGAATCACTGAAAGAAGTTACCTTGCAGGTACAGAAGTAATACCTAGTTTTTAGTATCTCTTTAGAAGTCAGATCAAATCCCATCTATTATCTAGAGTTGGGGGTGGCCCAATAGTTAAATTGCAGTATTAAAAGCTAACCCTGCCTACTGGCAGCAATTCAATATGAACTGGCTCAAGGCTGACTCAGCCTTCCATTCTTCCAAGGTCAGTAAAATGAAGACCCAGATTGTTGGTGGCAATATGCTGAATCTGTAAATCACTTAGGGGGAATGGTAAAACACTATGGAGCAGTCTATAAGTCTAGATGCTGTTGCTGTTGCTATTACTATCTAGTCTGACTTTCTGAATGCAGTCTCAAATAAATATTATTCTTTTGTTCCTTTTTTTGTATATATAAATTTTGTTAAATACCAAATTGTAGCATTATTTCTCACACAGTTTATTTTAATTTTTATTTCTTTATTGATTCTTTTATCCTGCCTTTATTACTCTATAAATAAATCAAAATACTAAACATACATAATACTCATTCCTTCTCATATTTTTCTCACCATAGCAACAACCTCATGAGATGGGTTGGGCTGGGAAAGTGACAGGCCCAAAGTCACCTTAGGCATGAAAGTTGGCTGGGTGACTTTGGGTCTGTCACTCACAGTCTCCTAGTTTCTAGACCAGCTTCTCAATTACTACACCAAACTGGTTGGTTTATACTAAAGCAGGAGTGTCAAACTTTTAGCCCATGGACCAGATATGTCACATGCTGGCCCCGCCTCCACCCAGTTTAGTGAAGGGGGAAAAAGTCCCAATACGTCATGTGACGCTGCTGTGATCATGCCAGTTTGACACCCCTGTACTAAAATGTCACTATTAAATGTCAGAATATGGTGCATATTCTACAAATGCTTACATTTTTTCATTTACAGTTTTGTATATTTCAGCTGGTTTTTGCATTTTTATACATTAGGATTATGAATAAGAAAATTATACATCTAGAGAAATAGTAATGTAGATAGAGACAGGAAGAGACAGGGCAAACAGCATTGCAAAATGTCAAGAATTGTTGATTTGAATTCTTAACCAACATATCGTAAATGAAAAAAGAGATATATATTTCTATTAAGAGGTGCAGTAAATTTCTCTCCAGCCTTTAGCATTTTCTACAGTACTAGATGATCAGTGTTATAAAAGTGCACATTGGAGACAATAGATGGCAGACTTCACCACTGAGAAAACTCAGTTATAATAAGCTAAGGTTCATTATTGTCTATATCAAATATAGATATGACAAATTGCAGTGATATACTCTTACTGCTACTCAGTTTCAAAGATAGATAGACAGCTAGATAAAGATAGATGACAGATAATAGACAGAGATAGATATATCATAGATATATTATAGATAGATAAAGATAGATAGATAATAGACCGGGATAGATATATGTTAGATAGATAGAGATAGATAGATAATAGACAGATAGATGATAGGTAGGTAAGCAGGTAGATAATTGATACATAGACTCTAATTGTTACATGCTGTAGTGCAGGGGTATCAAATGGGTAGCCCACAGGCTGGATGCGTCACACATAGGCCACACAAAAACCTGTCATGATATGTCATGTGACATCAATGTAACGTGGTGAGTTTGACACCCATCCTGTAGTGGGATTTAGCCTAGGTGAAAAGTGAAGAAAGAGTTTGGAGTCCAGCCACGTATGACTTTGTCATTGTCTAGGCAGCTTGCCTTCAGTCTGAATGGCTGAAGAAAGAGGAGAAGTCATATTGCAATGTGGCTCTCAAAGACATCCCAAGCTTCCAAAATTTCCCTGATTAAAGACTTTCTAATGATGACATCCAAAGTTGATAGAATTAGGGAGCTGATTCTGCTGCCATTAACATGATGGTATCTGACTTCAGAGAACAAAGCAAGCTATTATTGTTTTAGGAGATGAGTTATGAAGTCAAAATAGGAGATGAGTGTAGTCACAATGTATAATTATTATGTCTATTTGAATAATCCAACCAATGGTTTCACTGAGGGTGTATTTTACTCCACTGCACCTCAAAGGCTAGTTTTTGAGAAAGAGGCTGAACTTCCAACCATTGAAAAAGATATGTGCTTCAATTTATGTCTGTATATATGAATACATGTATATAAACTGTCACATTGTGCAAGAAGAGAGTTTGATCTCAGACTGTTTAAAGTTAAAATCTGTCACTTTGGCATTTATTTTTCCTGCCTCAAACTCTGAAGACAGTTCAAACTGCCCCAGTGCTACTCCCAGATGACATTTTCAGTTTATATAATAGTAGGAATAAATAGACTGAATAAATTTCCTTAGCCTTTTCATTGACCTCTAGGCTTAATTCAAGCAGCAAGACCTTCAGAACAGAGTTGGTAATGGGAATTTTGGGAACTGAAGTCCATGCATCTAAAAGCTGCCAGAGTTGAGAAACACTACTTTAGAATGATGTCAGCTGTTTATTACAATGTAAAGTTAACAGTGCCAGTTATGAGAGAAGAATCAACCTCTGAGGTGTGTCAGAAAAATGCAGTGATGCATCTGAAACAAGGATGTCCATATCTTATTATATATGGACCAGCTTTGTGATTATACCATTTGAAGGTAGCCATATCTTTATAGCTCAGGGCCTAATAGGGTTTTCTGACATACGTGCACTCAGAAGTAACTTAGGCATGGACAGATTAACTTAATTTAGGCATGGGCAGATTCAACACCAAGAAAATAACCAGTGGAACAGCTTGCTTTCAGAAATTGTGGGTGTTTCATCACTGGAGATTTTTAAGAAGAGACTGGACAGACACTTGTCTGAAGTGTTTATAGAGTCTCCTGCTTGAGTAGATGGTTTAACTAGAAGACCTTCAAGTCCTTTCCAGCTCTATTCTGATTGCAAGTGGGTATTATTTTCCCTTTAACATTGTTGCTATTTTAAAACCAAATCTTTGGATTGGGTTCCGTTTATAGTGTAACTTCCAATTCCATTTCACTTGATTATTGCAACACCAAAAGAGAAGGATTGCCTCAAATCAAATGCCCATGCTAAGGAACGTCATGTCATTAAGTTACAGTGCCTGCAAGGCAGACTTTGTTCTGCTTAACTTAATTCTGATTGAGGAATAAAAATAAGAATGGAAAGTTTGTGCTGAGCCTTTTTGAAAGGTTTTCCTTCCTATCACAGTTACTTCTTTGAAAACAATAGAAAAATATCTATGCCATTATTTTATTGCTGCTGTTGCTATATGACTGTAGAACTGTAATATAAATAAAAGCACATCTGAAATATCCCCAAAGCAAGATGAAAAGGTATGAAGAAGCTGCAGAGAAAAATAACTTAGACATGGAATGGTATGAAATAAATATTTGCTTTAGCCAAAAGGATCACGTTAATCTCTTTCATGCTAGAAGAGAGAATGGAGATTTTTCTTGGCCCGAAGCAGTGAATTTGGAAAAAGAGAGAGAAAGAAATAGATAACTGACTGCTATGGCATCCAAGTTTGGATCGAGCTATCAGACCACAGACTAGTAAGAGCAAATAGAAATAATTTCAATGACTCTATGTTTAGAGTATTCCCTGATAAAACCCTTAGTATTACCTCAGTTACACAAAAAAACAAAAAATAACTCTTTGTGGTTAATAGAGAAAAATGGTAACATTAATCCCTCTATCCTAATATAGACCAAAATTTGATCTTGGAAGGAAGGGAAATGAAAAGGAATTTGTTTCAATAAATGAAAAAGGAAAGGGAAAAGAGATTTTGAAGAACAAATTCTTCATTTGTTGCCAAAGAAACTTCTATCCTTGTCTCTTTGACTCTCATATCTTTTCATGTGAGTTTTTCATTTGCTTCTTTTATCCTCTTGGTTATGGATAAGGGAACGTTACTTTTATATTTTGGTATTGTCATTTGCAATTATGAAAAATTAGGTTTTTCAGAACCTTGTATTCTTATGATTTATATTGCCTGTTTCCTAGTATGATTTGATTGCTTATTGTACCCTATGACTATCATTAAGTTGTACCTTATGATTGTTGACGAATGTATCTTTTCTTTTACATATACTGAGAGTATTTGCACCAAGACAAATTCCTTGTGTGTCTAACCACACTTGGCCAATAAAGAGTTCTATTCTATACCTAGTTTCCTGCACACACCATGAACAAATATATTTTATGTTTCGGTAGACTTTAAGTCTGATTATATATAACTGTTCATGTGATGATTCACATGAAACTTTTTCTTGCATTAATTTTTTTTCCTGCAATAAATGTAGATTTTAAACCTTCCATCTCTTTCTACCATTCTGTACTTTCTAACAAGATTCAGACTTTTGGGTTCACTGGTTAATACACTTTAAACTTTGGGGCTTTCAAGGCACAAAAGAACAACAGTTTGATAACTACAATGCACTATAATGTAAAGTAAGAAGCAACATGGACAAAGAAATGATTTAAAAAGGAGGGACGTGTCTCATAGACATTGTTAAGGTTAGGATTTTCTACTTTTCCCCCTCAACTGTGTTTTCTGAGGGATTAAGGAAGTATTGAGGTTATGTTAAAGTTTTGTGTTATTTTCATTTGCAAATAGTTCATTGCAGTCAAGTGGAGAGTTTTAAGTTCTTGTTCAGCAATCTTCAGAGGAAAATGTTACAGACAAATGGGAGATAGGTGGAAGACTCCAATGCAGAATTCCATATATATATGTGCTCACAAACACACGCTCGCATGCCAGCACCCAGAAAGCAATGTGCATGCCCCCCTTACCTCCTGTGCATGCGCATGTGATCCTCCCACACCCTTACCTGCACTGTGCCTCCCAGCTGATTTTTGGACCATGTGAGGCCTTTTTCAGCTTGCCAGAGGCTTGAAGGAAATCTCTGCAGGCTTTGCAGGCTGAAAAATGGGCCCATTTCATCAGTTTTGGTATTTCTAGAAATACCAAAAGTGATGAAATGGGCCTATTTTTTGGATTGCAGAGGCTTCTCTCAAGCCTCTAGCAGGCCGAAAAAGGTCTGAAAATCTTCTGGGAAGTATACACATGTGCAATGAGGTAAGTTTGCCTGGGGCTCACATGCCCACACAAATGGCTCCACATGCCACCTGTGGCACGCGTGCCTTAGGTTCGCAATCATATATGGAGTATATATTGTGATAGTATGTGGGAATGACCTTGGGGGATGGGGGAGGAGAGGGAAGGAGGGAGGGAGAGAGAGACAGAGAAAGAAATGGATACTGCCTAGGAAGTAGTCAGATAAGAGCTGGGAAGCACACAGCAGCATAAGTTCAAAGAAAGAAAATCAGAAGGAGTTTTTAAAATTTTTTGTCTGGTAGCAGGATGGAAGTGATATAGAGTTGTAATTGCAGGAATGTTCCAATCTTGGATGGCAAACCTCAGATAAAGAATGTTTCCA
>BHFT01003774.1:0-36223 GCA_004320025.1 Laticauda laticaudata | reverse complement strand
CGGATGTAACATTTTTCTCTTTCGTTGTGTCCTTTTTGCATCCGTTGGGCAGTGTGACACGGCCTTTAGAAGGTGATGAATTAAGGTTTAGATGGCACAGTATGACAATGTTAAAGTTAATGTTGATTTCAACAATCACTTTGTTAGACATGCCATACTAAGAATTTGGAATAAATATAAAACAAGATTTTCTATGAAGTTGCCTTTTTGGATATCCCCCAGGAAGCTTTTTATTTTTACGAAAGAAGTTTTGGTAAAGTGACTTATGGTAAAATAATATCTTTCAATTCTTGTGAAATTCTACTCTCATGTCGAGAGAAGAGTTAGCATTAAAAGACTACTTGCCATTTGTTCGTATGCCAACAATTGAAAGAAAGATTTAAACTAAATAAAAAGAGTTCTGGATTTGACTTTATTAAAAATGAATTGGAAATCTTATTGTATGGTAGTGATGAACATATTAGTGCTAAGGTTTATAAAACATTATTGAAACTGAATTTGGAAAGTGAACATGTAAAATGTTGTATGATTCTTTGGGCAAGGAACAATGTGAAAATATGTGAACAAAACAAAAGATTTAAAATTAACACTAACCTATAAAAGTATTTCAAGTGAATGTTGGAAATGTAAATGTAAAGAAATGACATTTTACTATTCATGGTGGACATGTGATGAAGCAAAGAAATGTTGGAGTAGAATTTATATTTTAATACAGAAAATTCTTAAAGTGAAGATAAAGATGGAATCAGAATTTTTTCTTTTGGGTTTAATGGAAAAAGACTTGGGGAAAAAATTGGAACCCTAATCTTATATATGTTGATGGCAGCAACACTACTTATGCACAAAAGTGGAAGGACATTTTGATTCCCACCATGGATGAATGGCCACAGAAGCTGATGGAGTTGGCAGAGATGGCTAAATTGATGATTTTGACAAAAGAAAATAATATAAGTATTTTTGTTTCTACTTGGAGACTGCTCCTGGACATTGTGCTTGAGGTGGAAAAAAAGAAACTTTGATTTTGTGTTTTATTGATTAGATTGATTTGTTATTATAGAAATGGCTAGTTTATATTATTATGGTAAAGTAAAAAGTTGAGGTTCGATGTTAATTCCTTATTCTATTGCAACAGAGGGTTGAATTGTGGTTCTAAGTTGAGAACTGTCTATAGGAGTGATGGCTAACCTTTTCCATGCCACGTAACGAAAGTGATGCAACACGCTTGTGACCCCCCCCGTGCCCCTGTGCATGCGTGTGCAACCCCCTGTGTGAGCACGGTGCACCTGTGCATGCACATGTGACTCCCCTGCCCTGCAGCTCTGCGCATGCGTGCGCAACCCGCTTGTGCCCTGCCCCGTGTCTGCATGCATGACCCATGTATGCCCCACCCCCTGCGCATGCACACATGACCCCCTGTGTGCTCCCTGCCCCATGCCCATGCATGTGCATCTCCCATGTGCACATTTCCCTCCACGCATGCGCAGCAGATATCTGACAATCAGCTGGCTGGTGGGGGCATGCGCATGCACAGTGGAACTCTTCCGGACAACCTCTTGCATTCCAACAGAAATGGCTTTGCAGGCCATAGGTTTGCCATCACAGACCTATAGTGTATTGAGGCATTGTATTTCATGGCCTTTTAAAATCTTGCTACACCCAAATGGTTTTGTTTATATACTATTTAGGTATAACAATTTTTGGCATTGGATGAAATGTTTCTTATCCAATTATTCTTATTACGGTATTTAAGAACGAAGGTCCTTAGATACCATAATAAGTTTTGAACATACTGCAATATTTCAATTTTTTTCCCTTCAGTTTTAACACTGTCAGAAAAAAAATCAGCATAATGAAAAAGACTTTTGCCAACTTTAAACACTGCCAAAAATGTGGCAAAAGCCTGTGGTAACTGAGCAACTGATTTAAAGACTGTGGAGTCATTTGATGATGTCTCATTTAAAGACTTCTGGAACATTATTAGGATGGAAGCTTTATGGATCTTATAATGGATCTCATTCCATAAGGCAGGGAATATTCTGAGTCCTTTCAGAGGCTTTTCCACTTGCACTTACAGAAGCAAAGCATGTTTTTTTTGGCCATGACATTGTCTGCAGCTTTATCTCATGCCCATTTATGAAAAAGGCTTGTCTTTGGAAAAATCTGTGGAAATAGTATTTTCCTCTAACTTGGACACTACTTAAAGCATCCTCAAAGTTAGTTTTGTCACCCTATTACCTTGAAAAGAGCTCAACTGATTGCCAATGCCATTCCAAAGGTAGAAATGCATCTATAATGAGAGTAACCAAATCCATGCTAGTTATTTGCCAGTTCAGGATTAAGTGGATACGACTTCAATTTTCTATAGAGAATCCCATAGAGTTTCATCCAGGAGCAATTCCATGGGTTGTCTACCAGGATTCACATTGCACAAAAGTTTGACTTATGCTTTAATAATTAGTACTTTGGGGGGATTATCTAGGAAATGTAGAGGTGTTGGCTAGATTGGTAATTTAAAAAAAATCTTCAAAGAAGGCATTGGCAAGCTGCTAGTTTTATAACGCTGCCCAAAATTGCATGGATGTAGTTCTCATAGAATCCTTATTTTAAATCCAGTCTCTCGTGGAATTAATTAAGTTAACCTGACTTAGAATGCAGTATGAATTATTATGTGCAGGATCTGGTTTTACAAATTTCACTATTAAATAGTGTGGTGTGTGGGTAAATTTTCAAGTTAACCTTATAAAAATTCCTGGTAACTTCCTGAAGAAGTTCCCAAAGGTTGTTGGGGGTTTTTTTTGGCAAGGTTGTCAGAAGTGATTTATCAGTGCTTGCTTCCTCAGCTGAAAGAGAGGAACTGGCCAAAGATCACTCAGCTGACTTCGTGTCTAAAGTTGAACTAGAAGTTTACAATCCCCTAGATTCTAGCCTGATGCCTTAACCACTACCACAAACTGGTGCTAAGTAATAGTAGTAGTCATTGTCGTACGACTTGTGATGATGATGATGATGTAGAGGCCACCTTACTCCAGAGTAACTCTGAATTTACAGTTAAACAACAACTAGAAAAGTTAAAGCATCCAGATCAACCATGTCCCACATGCCTAAAAACAAACCACCACAGACAGGGCTCCACAAGCATGCTACCTGAAACCTGGAAGACCTGCTGTTTTTTAAGACTTCTAGAACATCATAAGGATGGGATCTGTATGTATCTCATTCCATAAGTCATCACAATCAAGAAAGTGGATTATGGTTGTCCTGACAGATGATATTATTTGATTGACAGGATCCAAAGTGCACTGATTACAGTGTGCCATTCCTGAGTAGGAAGAAATCATGTGAATAAGATAGATCTCCAAATAAGCTGACCTATGCCATTACTGGTAATTTATTTCTGCTTTCATAATAAGCATTTCTGCTTGGAAAATTTTCCTACCCAAAACCTAACCAAGACACCAAGACATCCTATCTGGTTTCAACCAGCGATTGTTTTTCCTCCTCCACAAAAAGTTTTTAATGTCTGAATGTGTCTTACTATTATGAATATGCTACAATCATATCACTGGTTAGGAGTGATGGGATTCTGCTGGTTCGCACTGGTTCTATAGAACCAGTTGTTAACATCACCGGTAGTTCTAAGAACTGGTAAAACTGGCCCCTAGCTGGCCCTGCCCTTCTCTGCCACTCCTATGGGCCAAAACCCAATTTTTTTTACTGTGCATGTGTGACATTTTTCATGCATGTGGGAAAATCCTTGCCTCATTCTCCCCCACCTGCCCCTCCCTTCACTGGCCCCGGCCCCCACCCCATCCACCCCTCCTAGGCTAAACAAACTGGGTTTTTTTTACTGTGCATGTGCAACATGCCTGCAGCCTGTTTCTGCATGTCTACTGGGCAGCCATTGCTGCCTGCCTTTTGCTGCGACATGAGCCTCTTCACTACTCTGAAGGATGTGTGTTTGTGTTTTATTTTTATAGTTATAATGTACACTGAAGATAGCATTTAATTTTGTTGTACAAGGTGCAATGACAATAAAGTAAACTAACTAACCAGTTAAAATAAATAGTGAGAAAGAGGACACAAAACCTGCAAATAGTTCATGTGAACAACAAAAAATTTGGAATTAGCATTTTGGGTATTATAAATACAAAAAAGGGCACTTTTATATAACTTGGTCAAAGTGAAGCATGGGAAACGCAGAGCCATCCGGGGTGGAATTCTACCAGTTCGCACCTATTCACTAGAACCAGTTGTTAACATTCTAAGCAGTTCGGAGAACCGGTTGTTAGAAGAAANTGTTAGAAGAAATTACTGGCCTAATCCTGTAAGGAAGGCAGGAAGGAAGCATTCTGGTGTTGCTTATGGAAACTGCTTCTCCATTAACCCTTATTACATTCTTGGCAAGACTAGACTTCCTGTCTCTGGAACTTCTCTGGAGGTTTTTTTTCCTTCCTTTGCTGGTACTTTGCTTGTGTGGTGTGACTATTCAAAGTTACAATGGCACTGAAAAAAGTGACTTATGACTGTTTTTCACACTTACGACTGTTAAAGCATCTCCACAGTCATGAGAAGACAGGCAAGGAGATGCGTACCTCGATGTGAGTGATATTGAGTTGGCACACCCAGCCAGTCACATGACCCCCAAGCCATGCCCAACTAAGCCACACCCATAGAACCAGTTGCTAAAAAAATTGAATCCCACCCCTGGAGCCATCCTATACATGCCTTCTTGGAAGTAAGTCCAATGGCATTCCATAGGGCATTCACTTAAATGAACTTCCATCTCAATCAGTAACGCAGGACATGTGCCTTGAGGGACAAGCTCTTCTGTATACTTGCCTTTCCCTATTTTCCCATGTTAGTTTTCCAAACACCCCCATTGTTTTCCAGCTTGGCACAGGGAAACAGCCAGATGTTTCCTTAGCAAACCTGTTTCCTGTCGAACTCTCACCATGGTTGGTATTTCCATCGTAACAAAAGGAGAGGCCCATATCCTGCTTCTAATAGGTTTCTTCTCTTCACTCTGCCACTCCTCACAACTCATTTCATGCTCCCTTCATGGATGGAAGACATTTTACACACAAACATCTTTGTGTAGTGTGAAAAGGTGTGCCAACACCAGATTAAATTTTTCAAGAGGATTTTTCTTTTCTGTGATAACTCTTCTAAATTTGAGCAGTTTAAGATTCCATGTAGCAGGAATGGATTCTTTTTGTGTCTGTGTTTTCTGTTAGAGCTATTTTAGCCAATTTGGGGATGGCATGAAGGAAGGTTGGCTGGCTTTCCATGAATGTGGAAAGCCTCATTTTGGTTTGAAGCAATAAAAACTAGAAGGGGAGGGGGCAATTTTTGTAGCATATATATTTGGATAAATACTGCTGATGAATTAAAATCCTTCAAATAGTTACTAGGAGCTTTAGAGAGCTGGCTGAAGAAGAAACAGCTATTTTACTTTAGAGAAATCAGGAGAAATTCATACAAAAAGTAAGAATTTTCCTTCATCAGCTATATTCACGTAATTTTATTTTACTTTTTTACACGCACACACACACACATACACAGAGAGAGAGAAAGAGATCTCAAACTCACACTTTCTTTTTTCTTTAAACCAGCAATGCCAGCAATCTACATAGAGGACCTAAGTGAAAAGGATAAACTGAAAATGGAAGTAGAACAACTACGAAAAGAAGTCAAATTGGAAAGGCAACCTGTAAGTAGTTCACCCTAATGATTTTCTCTCTTGAGTTCTAAAGAATGTTTTAAGAACAGGATTCAGTGTTTTCAATGTCTGTGTGTGTGTTGAAAAAAATTGCAATGTATTCCATGTGAATTATTAATGCATTGGGACTGAGTTGCTTCACTTAAGGAGGCCAATATTTTCTCCTGGTAGGTTTATTGCATATTTTCTTTTGAGAATGCTGTAAACAGTTCTTCAAGATTAAGGAAATGTTTCCCTCTCCCCCTGCCCCCAATCTCTCTCAAGCAAAGTGAGTAGAAATTATAGTTTGTCTTGTATTCCATTATTAAAAGAATGTGATGCCACTCAAAAGTTCTTAAAATTTACAGTGGCAAGTTTGTTCAGCTTTTAGAAGTATTAGAAACATTCTTGTTATTTTTTTTTATATCAGGGTGTACAAGTTGTTTTTAGTCATCTTATTTTTATTGATGTCATTCTCATAATATAAAAAAAATCACCTGACAAGTTATCTGTTACTTAAATGATAAGTGGATCTTGCAACAAGACATAACCAGTGGATTGCTCATCTTTACTTTCCGAATTCATTTCCTCTCTCACTTACTCTATTTCTAACTATTTCTTACTATAGTCTCTATAGTCAGATAGCAATCTGTGTCTAATGAATACAATTACCCTTCACTGAGATTATTCTTTTGTGAGTTGTTCTTTTTCCTTCCTTCCTTTCTTTTTAAAATTAGGCCATACATATAATTAGCCAAGCTGGTGAACCAATTTAATATATTATTATATTTCATAAGCATTTTCTTACTTTGGACAGTAAAATGTCTAGAACTATCTCTGCTGGTAATAACATTTTCATCCTTTTAGAAGTGTTTTGTTTGATTTAATTTATCATTATATTTTACAATCTAGAATGGGACCTTTTTTTGGGGGGGGGACCAAAAAGCTTTGAGCTCTTTCTACTGATCCTCACTACCTTTTCCTCCCTACCTGTAACCTCAACCACAGCCTGGGAATGATTGACTGTGGAGAATGTCTGTTCAACATTCATGGCAAAATGGATGACACAAACACAGCTTAAAGAAACCCATAATTATCAGGAAAGTAAAGAAGTGTAAAAAGGCTAATTATGGGTTGTACAAACAGAGAGCTAAATTTTGGGGTGTTTTATAGCTTAACTATAAGGCTTAAGGGACCAAGTTATGGAACAGCATGGAAGAAATGAATGGTCAAAGGCAGAAAAAAGCATTCTGAGCAATATTCAGGATTATGATTGCTATGATAGATAATTTCCATGACATAAAAATGAGGCATTTACCTGACTACGAAAATTGTTTCCAGAAATCTGGACAACTGTGTATTCCTGAACACATAGTAAAGTGGATAAGTATAGCATCACTAGTGCATTAGCAGAAATGATAAATTTATAAAGTTAACCCAATGGCTGTAAGTATCAGAATGTATTAAATATGTTAACATTGTGTTTTATATTTGTGCTGTTTTTGAATGATACGCAATTGCTGATATTTACAGAGTTAGCCATAATTCTCAGTAAAAGATCTGCTTTATATTCAGATAGTACAGATTCTATTTCTTAAATTTAAAGTCACACATTTATCTTAACAGTGTATTATAAATTTATTTTTAATATTATTTTGATTTGATGTATATTTATATGTTATCCTTCTCTCCACTCTCTCCATATCCAAATCTTTAAAAACATCAACAATGAAATTTAAATATCTACAAACAACATATAAACATACAACAATAAACATTTTAAAAGCAGCAGTTTGATCTTGGAATATTATCCTATAAATTCCTATGTGAGCTGAAATTTATTATTTATTAATAAATAAATAATAAAAGAACAGGCTTGTCAAACTCGATTTCATTGAGGGTTGCATCAGGTTTGTGTTTGGCTTTGGGGGCAGGGGGCATGACCAGTTCGATGTCACTTGTGTCAGGGGCACCTGAGGTAGCCTGAGCGCTCTGCCAACAACAATAGGCTCTTAAGTTCCGTTTTTGGCTGCAACTTTCTCCTGCAAGCCTGTTTTTGCTGTCACAGGGTTGCAGGAGGTCATCACAGCCAAAAATAGAGCTTGGGAGCCCATTTTCACTGACAGAGGCACTGCAGGTCAGTCCTTCACTATTTCCAGGGTAGCCCTGTGGGCCAGATCTAAGCATCCCACAGGTCAGATCTGGCCCCTGGACCTTGAGTAAAGTATGTCTTTAAGCATTGCCTTAAAAAATTGTTTGGGGGCATAGATCTCCTCTAATTGGGAAGACCTTTTCATTGAGATGAGTTTTAATTGGCTTTGGAATAAAGCACTTTCAAGATTTTATCTCTGATATCATCCAGCCTATAGAGTAGGTCAAGTGGGAAGCCCTGCTTATGACTCCCAAAGGTTGGTTCAGCTCAGAATATGGGGGCCTAACAATGACACAACTCGAATACTGCAATGTATTTTACATAAATTCAGAAACATGCCAAGTCATATGGCTAAAAGGAACAACATAACATAAATACCAAAATGTTGCACTGATTGGCAAATTATATTTCTTTTTTTTTCCTAAACAGGTGAACATATTTCCAAACAAAAGTGCTAAGCTGTAGCTTTATAGTCTAAGAATGTCTGCATAACCTATTGGTGCCCAGATTAATTACTAAAATGCCCATCACTAGAGTTGGGTACCAATCTAATTTAGCTGTGAGAAACAGAAAAGCTTCTCCTAAATGTTTTTAATTAAAATATCTTACAACAACAACAAAAGTCTGGTGGGCAGAAAACCTGATACTAAAATACAAAAGCAGATAATACTTGCTTTTTTGTTAATTATGGATTTTAAAAGAAGAACTAGAACTATATACAAATACTTAATACAATAAACAATTATAAAACATGTCCTTTGAATGTTTGGTAAACCCTGAAATGTATCAATGTTACCCTTTGTAAAATAAATATAATTCTGCTAGTCCTGATAAAATAACTATTTTCCCTTAGCTTTTTGAACAAATAAATTTTCTCAAACGCTTTTTCAAGCAAACTCATTGCTCAATTCTTCTCAATTTGTTTTTCAAATAAAAGATTATCCAAGCATTTCCATTGTGGATCTCAATTGAATGAAGTTTAAGGCAGCTTCATACAGTGTATAGATATCTTAGTTAGTCATAATAGTCATAATTTTAGAATAGCCATAGTTTATATAATAATGATTATATTATGGCAAGAATTTCTATTTTTCCATTTTATGTCTACTTAATTTATATATTTAATAAAAATGTCATGATTCAGTGACCTGAATTCTGTATGGCACTTCTTGTACCGGAATCATTCATATTATGTACATATTATATTAGCATATATTGTCAACATGCCAAATAACCATAATTAGAATTTTAAGTAGGGATGCCTCTAACAGAGAGTATTATCCTATTTTGGTTGCAAATTTATGATATTTCAGTTTCCAAGTCTTGGATTTTTAATATCATAGACTAGCCTACCACATCTTTGCATGTCATATGACTTTCACCATTCCTAAATCATAATGCTATATATACTATATATCTTTGAGTTGGCAAAAATGATCAGCATGAAATGTATCCCCATTGCTGATTTATATCTTGGTTCTGTTTACTTTATCAATGCCACCAGTTATTGCCAGGCACCTGAATTCCTACAAAGGTAATTGGTGACAAAGCTTATAGGCTGTGATTGTATGGAAAAATATTGCTTACTTCCATCCTTACAGAACAGCAAGAGAGTTTTATTTAGCACATGGGAAAAAGAATACTGTTCACACTTCACAACAATTCATTGTAAACATTATGCAAGTTACTCTGGGAGACTGTATTTCATAATACCCAGCACGCATATGTTATGCTTCTTATGATACATAACAAGGTGACAATTCTTCTCTTCCTCAGTTTCATAAACTCTGCATATCAAAGGGATATTTTCTACCTTTATAAAAGAGATTTAAATATGTTTTTTTCTCTTTTTTCCCCCCTTAAGGTGTCTAAGTGTTCTGAAGAAATTAAAAATTATATTGAAGAAAGATTGGGAGAAGACCCTCTAGTGAAAGGCATTCCTGAAGACAGGAACCCTTTTAAAGAGAAAGGAGGGTGTATAATTGCTTAGAAGAATGCAGATAATTTTGAAACTGGGAAAAATAACCTAATATAGTATAGCTAGTTTAATTTAAAGCTCAGGAATCTTATTGTACAAATTAATTAAAAAAAATAACAGAATAATTATTTCCTGAAACAAGTTTTTGCTTACCATATTGTTATATTTCTTTCAAGAGGCTGTTTTGTATTCTTAATTTCTTGCATTCACTGGCTGAAATTATTATTAACTACTGTATAATTTTGGTAAAAATAAAAAAATCTGAATTAAACATTATGACATCCCCCCTTCATAATATAGGATTTTAATTCAAATGTTCTCATGGCAACAATTGTATGCAATATAATTTCATTTTAATGTATGCTGATTGTAGTATACATTCAAAGTTACAATAAAGTTATTCTAAATCTCTAAATCTAGTCAAAGGTTGTTAATCTCCAATTCTCAATAGCCTTCACAATTCATCCTGCAATCTAATTTGGCAACACTTGGAAGTTCATAGATTTCCCCATTGCAAAAACAGGTCCTCAACTTACAACCATTGTTTAGCAGCTATTACAACAGCAGTAAAAATATGACCAGCCAGTCTGGTCCATCCTTATAATCAGTGATGGGATTCAATTTTTTTTTACTACCGGTTCTGTGGGAGTGGCTTTGTGGGCATGGCAGGGGAGATACTGTAAAATCTTCAGTCAGAGGTGGTATTTGCCGGTTCTCCGAAATACTCAAAATTTCCGCTACTGGTTCTCCAGATGAATAACACCTCTGCTTATAATCCTTGCAGCATTTTCTTAGTCACTGGATCAAAATTCCAATAGCATATATTTACAACAGTGGGTAGTACCTCAGGATAGTATGACCACCATTTGTGACTTTCTCAGCTGACTTCTCACAAGTAGAGTCAATGAGGGAAGCTGGTTCCACTCAGCAATCACATAATTCACTTAATAATTGCAGTGATTCACTGAATAGCTGTGGAGATTTATCTAACAACTATGACAAAAAAAAAAGAAACTGTGTATGCTTCCCTTAATCACTATGCCCAGCATAATAAATTCTGGTCCCAGTTGCAAATTGAAAAGTATCTAGAAATAGTATTATCCAAATCTAAATGAGCACAAGTAACTTATTTATTAATGGTACAGTTTTACATCTGAAGTCCATTTTTAAGATGGATGGTAATTTGGTCAATTGGTTCCCAACTTAGCAATGGAGAAAACAGACTTTGGAAGATGGGATTCTTGAGACTTTCAAACTTCTCATAGTGCCTCAACAATTCAAGATGTATTTTGACCATGATGAAGACTAGCCTTCACTCTGTTCTTAAATAAGCAGCAAGTATACCTGGGGAGACTCTAATCTACAACCTACCTAATGAAGTTGTTTTGGAGTATTTCCAATTGGACAATAATCTTATATTACCAGGCTGAGATCTCAGTTTTATACAACGTGTGTTATCATCTTGCTTTAAAATATTTTAAGTGCAGGGCCTAGTGTTAAAAGCTTGGTGGAATACAGTGATTTTGGCTGCTTTTTTAAATACAAAAGGGAAGGATTGGATAGAAACATAGGGCTACAGTTCCAAATTTGGAGGTCACACCCCTTTAACCTCTGATTAAGAGAAACTTGTAACATACTTTTTCCCCTTCAAATTTCTCTCACCGGATTCAGTCCTGGCAAAGTAGTGTTGCAAAGCTTATCCAGGTGCAACACTCTCTGTTATTCATTTAGTAACCTAATCATTATATATATCAATATAATATTTGGGATTCTAAATTAAAATTATACCTGTAAAAATAAACTTATGTTTTAGAGATGAAGCAGTCCATCATTCCCATAATATACACACTGATTAGAATTTTTAGACATTGTAGCATAACTGGAAGGCATCAGGCTGGATTAGCATTGCTTAGCCTTTTATCAATTCATTATACATGTAATTAATTGAAGTGTTTAATGTGAACATTAAAAAAAATTCTAGTAGAATCCAAAGATAGTAGATAGTTAATAAAGCAGATTTCCTGTAAAATTCTAAGAAAGAAGACTATCAAAACATGTGAATTATGAAGAACCAAAGGTTTTTTGTTTCAGAAATATTTTCTGAACCTCTGCAATGAAGTGATGACATCATGAACACAAAGTTTATAATGAAATACTTATGAGCAAACTGAGTTAAAACCTTTAATCAGGACATACTGCCTGTTGAGGGAGTGTTCATGTTTTCATGAAATAATTTTCGCAAAGGAACAGTATCTAACCAGAAAGCAGAGATTTGCTGTCCTCCACCCCATCTTCTCATACTAACTATGATATTTTTTCTGTTCAGAGGGATACAACTGTAACGGAGTATTTGGCTGAGCTCACTCACATTTTTTACTTTCTAAGAACAATTATGAAGATCATTTGGGGATGGGGGGGGGAGGAGAAGGTTAAAGCAAATTAAACTTCCTATTTAAAGTCAATGAGCACAGTGCTCTATCATATTCCAAGTTTTGGTTACATCGGGACGATGAATAAGCAACCATAGCGATCCTCCACTTTTCACGATTTTTGAAAATACAAACACCCCATTATCTTTCCAGGGAAATTCGAAAACTTGCGTCCTATTTTACGTCTTTCTGAGAGATGTTTATATAATTGGGCAATCCTCCGCAGCCAGTGACTGTTCTGTATGTGTCCACATCAGCAATTGAACATTTTAAAGACCCAGCGCAATACAACTCCTTGGTAGCAGAAAAAAATATCTTGCAGGCGGGGATTATACGCCAAAACTAGTTGCCATTTTCGAACGACAACGCATGCGCCAGTCGTGCAGTGTGCAACATCATGGCGATCTTTCGGAGGTCTCTTTTCAATACTAAAGAGCTAATGAAGTTGTTCAAACCACCCCTGAGACGTTTTGCTGGAGTCTCAATTGCAGGCTTTCCAGAAACTTGCTCGCTTAATCCGAGTCACCGCTCTTATAGTAGTGTCGCCCCGTCCGGAGATCACCCATTATACACGGAAGACCATTTTGCTTTAAGAGCGTCTCTGAGAAAGGTACTTGTTTATTCGATCTTATTTGGAAGGCAAAACTAGCTTTTGTCCTTTTACTCACTTCGTTGGTTATAGGGAAGTGGCAGGGGACAGAGCCTGGAACTAGGTTTCTCCGAGGTCAGCGCGCCTCAAGATCGCTTGGTGGAAAAAAGTTTGGATCACTGTTGGGTTTATGTTACAGTTTGTCAAGTCAAGTCTGGAATTACACAGATCTCTCGATTCACTCACTCGGAATTTTATTATTGTTCATTATTGTTCAGATGAAGAGATTAAGATTTAAAAAGACCAAAAGTGCTACACCTTCTAGTGCTGTGGGGCAGTTCGTTTTATTCTCCCCTCACCCTGCAGGAAACTTTGAAGTACAGAAATGACTTGTTGTGACACTGCAAAGGCTAGTTGAATCACAGTTCGTTTTACTAATGCTTCATACGATTGTGTGAGGTGGAAGCAGATAAAAAAACACCAAAAGATTCGTTGATCCAAGGAAAACAAGGTTTTATTCACCTGTCTGCAGAGACGGGTCCCCTCAGGCATTGAACAGGCCAATTGAAGGAACACAGAGCAAAATTCAGGCAGCAATTTTTATCCCCTCTTACAGGGCTTGGCTCACATCTCTTTTCTGTTTTCAAATTGATACATATATTTCGAAGGTTCATACTAGCTGCTTATCTAGCAAAATAGTTATATGGTTTCTGAATCGCAAGCACTTTATTACACTTCCCATTGTTCTCACCTTATCTGTTTTTTTTCTCTGTGCACAAACTGGAACACACTTTCTTATTTAGCAGAACTACTGAGTTTGAGACACACTTCCTTATTCAATTCAATGGGCCATCCAACATGGCTTCGGTTCTGCTCACAAATCCCCCTTTTTTCTTTTTGCACTCTTGTCTCAAACTCAAAGAGCAGATCCTCTGCTTCTTTCAGAGTGATTTCTCTCTGATACATCATTAGAGGTTCTGCTTCCTGCTTCTTCTCAAATCTTGAACCAAGGATTCCCTATCTTCCCACACGTTGTTATTGCACCAGGGACACAACAACACAACAATAACACAGCATATAAATAATCATATAATTCTCATATAGGTAGATCGAAAACCAGTGGAACTGGAAGCCAAGACCATAGTGCTTCCCACAGGTCTGGCAATGAGGAGTCACCTCTTTGTGATAATGGATTAGAGCGAATACGTTCTTCCATTACTTTTACTGTCTTTGTAATATTGGGTTGGAAATCATGGATGTATACACAGCAATGTGAATGAATCAGAGCACACACACCCTCTTTTGTAGCTAATACAATGTCTAAAGCATACCTATTTTGTAGAGCAACCTGTCTTACTTCAGAAAGCTCGTGTTGACTCATTTTATATTCTTTTATGTATCATTGAACATTGTTACCGTGAAGTTATTTAGAATATGTATATTCTCGGTAGTTCATGGCTACTCCCAATGTGTTATTATACCATGGGAGAATTTGGGTCCAGAGTCTCCCGGTAAGCCAGGCAGATTCTGGGTCTCTTTTATTGTATCCGGCCTTGGGGAAGGCCATCAAGTTTATATATCAACCGGTATCACATCTACCCGAGTGTACATGTGCCACTCCAGTAAGGTGGCATCTCCCTGTATGGCATATTTCCCACACAAATACCCCACCTAAAGTTTTCCATAGCATAGGTCTGTTGTGATGTTCGGGTCCAATTGATCATTTCTTCAAATGCATACACATCTGATACTGATCTTGATTAAAATAATCTAATTTATGATAACTCTTGGTAATAGCTATGGTTACTACAGGATGATGGCATATCAAAGAGTCTTATTACATTTTTCCCATTCTCCTAAATGGAGCCCTCTAGTTTCATTTCTCCTAAAACACACATACGCCGCTTTCCTTAAATGTACAAAAATCCTTCCTGTTATATTTCGTTCTACACCATATTTTTCTGTCCCGTGCCCCTGTGGTCTTAGTCTGTTCTGATCAGTGGAATTGAATGTAGGATTAATCCTTCACCTGTTCTTCCTGGTAGGTGCATGCATAACCGAGCAATTGGTGATGTTCAAGGAATGTGAGAACTTCTTGAGATCCTTTATGAACACATTGTCATACCACAAGTCCGTTCCCAAGTCACCTGCAGGTCCAACATATTGTGAACTTCTTGATGTGTTAATGTAACTATAGTTGCAAACAAATAGTCCTCTCCAGAGTTCAGCCGACATCTCCATGGTGGTTTCTGCTGGCTATTTCTCAAGGTTACCTTTAACGGCTGACCGTCCACTGGGATTACCTTCCAAGGTTTTTCTGGTTCCGGGTGCTTTCTTGACTCTGCTGTAATGCCTCCAGCCTCCTTCCCGAGTGCGGCCTGCAGATTCAGTCGTCAGTAGCACCTGGTACGGACCTTCCCAGCAAGGTTGCAGTTTTTCACTCCTCCAAGTCTTTATCAGGACCCAGTCTCCAGCCTCGTGTGGCTGTTGGCTACACCAGCCAAAGGTGGTCATTGCCCACCAACAGTCCCTGTTTGTGAAGAGAAAGCAAAGAGCCGAGACAGTGCCAGCAAATATTTCCGAAGGAACAAGTCCCTGAACTCTTGTATGGGATTGCCTAGTTTGCCAATAGGGTCTCCCATCAGCATTTCAAAAGGAGAAACCCCTGTGTCTTTCCTTGGACAAGTTCTTGATCCTGAGCAGAAGGCTAAGGGAAGATTCTTTGTCCATGGCAAGCCATTTTCAAGTTGTAGTTTGGTCAAAGTGTTTCTTCAGTTCTGTGTTTGCTTTTTCAATTTTTCCCACTGGATTCAGGATGCCATGGCGTGTGTAATTCCCATTTCACCCCCACCACCTCCATTACCCTTTGCAGAACCTTTTTGGGTGAAATGAGTTCCTCTGTCTGAATCTATTGCTTCCATTATTCCATATCGTGGGATAATCTGTTCTAGTAGGATCTTGGTTACTGTGGGAGTGTGGCTCTTCTAGTGGGATAAAGCCTCTACCCACCCCATTAGTTTGCTATCTTGATCACAAGCAGGTATTTCCAACCCCCCCTTTTCTGGCAACTCAGTGAAACAATTTGTGCTCTCTGAAAAAGCAACCCCACTAGGGGTCACCCTCCCATCTCTTTCTTGCGTGCCGCTTTTCTTATTTACTTTCCAACAAAATCAAACATTTCCAGCAGATGCTCTGAGCTACCGTCCACATCCTCAGACTCCAATAGTGAGGTTATACAGACATGACCAGGCCTCCGTTCCCCAATGTCCTCCTTCATGAACTTTCTCCAATATTCCCCTCATGACCAATGAGTGGCACTACCTTGACTCCCTCCGACGTCTTCCATCCCTCTGGGGTTTTGACACATCCCTCTTTCCTCCAACTCCAATTTTTCCTTTTACTCTGGCTCCCATTTCCTCCCTCTCGTCCTCCTTTTCCAGTATTGGTATAGATACCATTACCAACCCTATCTCCCTGCAGCTTCCTTCGCCCATTTGTCCACCCATCAGTTTTCCCACAACCTTCTGGTGTGTTTTCCTTCTGATGTGCGCTCACATGGACAATTGATCGGCTGGGGAGTTGCAATGTCTCTAAGGCTTGCCTCTACTAACTGCACTTGCTCTATTTGCTTCCCATCCGCCTTGATATACCCTCTTTCTTTCCAGATTTTTCCCAAACGTGTGCACCACCCCCCCATGCATACTTGGAATCAGTCCAAATCGTTACTTCCATCCCCTCAAGCCAATCCAAGGCTCTGGTCAGGGCAAACAATTCACATTTCTGAGCTGACAAGCAGCTGGGAGTGACCTGGGACTTTTCTCTATTACCTCACCTTCCCCGGTTACTATTTGCAAACCCAGATTTTTCGCTTTCCATTTTCCACCCTGCTAGACTCATCTATAACCACCCTCTCTCCTCTTTCCAAAGGAGTCTCTTCCAAGTCCTCTCTAACCTTCGTCACAAGATCACTTGCAATAGAAATCATGGTCTTCTGGTTCCCACGCCTGCCTTCTCCCCTCCAAGAATTCTGGCTGATTTAGATTCTTGTCTCTCCCTATTACCACATCAGGAACTGGTCTCTCAAAAATGGTTTTCATACTTCAATATCCATAGTTGGTAGCCAGCTGGCTCAACACTGAGTTGACCTGATGAGGCGAATGCACCACCAAAGCTCCCCCAAAGGTTAACTTTTTTGCTCTCCACCACAAACATCGCTGTTGCTGCCACAGCCTGAACCAAACTGGCCATCCTTTCCACAACCGGCTCCAACCCTTGCTTAGGAAGGCTACCGGCTGGTACTCCCCCCCCCCTCTTTTGGGCAAGGACTCCAACTGCTGTTCCCTGAGCCACCGCCACATACAAATGAAATGGTTAATTTCAGGTTGGCAAAGGCAAAAACCGGAAGCGGTTGAACAAAGCCTTCTTCAGCTCTTCCCACCTTTCACTATCTCCCTACTCCCATTCTATGTGCTCTCCCTTTCCAGGCAGTTTTCTATGCAAAAATTGTGCGCAACACTGAATTTGGTCTACCCAGATTATAACAATACCCCAATAATCGCAACGCTTTCCGCACCTCTGTCTTTGTTCCTGGGAGAGCCAAGCTCATGATCCCCTTCACCCTTTTCAGGGTCCAAGGACTAACCCCTCTGCTGAATGTAATGTCCCAAATATTTCACCTTTTTTTCAAACAAACTGAAAGCTTCCTGTCTCTTTTGAGACTTTCAGCCCCTGCTCCTTCAGCCAATTCAACAGACTCACAGAAGCTGCTCTCACTTCCTTCTCTTTCTCTCCCAGTTAACAACAAGTCATTCCAGGTGCTGAAATTTAGGGTGATTCCTTTTCTCTCTCAACAAACGACACCAATTTTTTCTTCCAACGCCTGTCCAAACAACAAAGGGCTCTCGGTATATCCCTGAGAAAGTACTGTCCACCTCAACTGCCTGTTGTCCTTCCACTCTCAGGATATTTCCATTCAAGGCAAACAAGTCCTCTCCTCTCTCCTCCAAAGGACACGCCCAAAAGGCATCCTTCAGATCTATCACAGTAAACCATTGTCATTGGGGGGGGGTTCCGCCCCAAGATGGTATCAGGGATCAGGAACCACTGGGAATCTAGGAACCACTATCTCATTGATCCTCCTCAAATCATTAACCAATCTATACTTCCCATTCTTTTATTTACTGCTAAAACCTGGTGAAATTGAACGGTGACATAGTAGGTTCCAACAGTCCCTGTTTCAATAATTTGTCAATCATTGGTCTTCAACCTTCCCTACCTCTCTTACTCAGAGAATATTGTGGAGGTCGCACATTTAGATTTTATCCTGGCTTTGTATCTTGATTGGAATGGGCTGTATTGCCATCCTACTAACCCATTCACCTCCTGCCCAAACCAAAACAATGCTCCCAGAGATTCCCAAACTCAGGGATTGTAACACTGTCCTCCGCAGCGTCGCTGGAATTTCCCCAGAGTTAAGGACATGTATATCCTTCTATCCCAAGGCATACAAACGTCACCTGATACCACCGCCCTGATCTCCTGCAGACGAAAGGATCGAAAGTGTGGGCGTCCCCACTTCAGATGATCAATGCGCATACCTCCCAGAGCGTTCAGGCCCGGCTTTTCTCTCCTTTTTTCCAAGGATTCTGTCTGCCTTGAGTGCAGTTCCCCCGGGATCAAGACTGAGACCAGGAGGGGCCCCTCTACAATGGGAGGAGGTCGGTGGCGCGCCAAACTCACTTAACGCCAGTCCCTTTTCTCCAGTTGGAAAATCCGCTTGGGGCCCAAACGTGAGAGCCAAATTGGGAAGGTGGAGAGCAGATAAAAAAAAACCACCAAAAGATTTCTGTTGATCCAAGGAAAACAAGGTTTATTCACGTGTCTGCAGAGACCGGTCCCCTCAGGCATTAAGGAACACAGAGCCAAAATTCAGGAGCCAGCTTTTATCCCTGGTACGAGGGCTTTGGCTCACATTTCTTTCTGTTTTCAAAATTGATACATATATCTTCGAAGGCCTTCATATAGCTCCTATCTAGCAAGAAAGTAGTTATACGGTTTCTGAACATCGCAAGGGCACTTTATTAGCAAATTCCCCATTGTTCTCACCTTATCTTTGTTTTTTCTCTTTTGCACAAACTTTGGAAACACTCTTCTTATTTAGCAGAAACTACTGAGTTTTGAGAACACTTCCTTAGTCTAATTCAATGGCCATCCAAAACATTGGCTTCGTTCTGCTCAACAATTAGTTAACTAAATATTTACAAATATTTATTATATTGTATACTTTACTATATATTATATTATTATATACTACAGGATAATGTTAAATGAAACATCTCTGTTCTGAGTCATCTTTTAAAATATTTGCAGAAATAAATAATAATCTACCTCAGTGTATTAGCATTTGTAATTCAGATTGAGCAAATGTCAGTGGTGCTTCTGACTTTTTCATAGTTGTTAGACTTTTTCAAAAATTACTTTTAGCTCTAAGAGCTCATTCCCACAACCAAATTAAAGTGCAATCCACCCAAATTTGAGGTAGCAGAAAATGATTATCACCTAAAGTTTACTTTCCCCATTGATGTTTCCTATTTTGCTACAAGTATTCCTTACAGTAAAAGAGATACATCCCATTTGACCTTTCAATTGCTTCTCCCTTTCATTGTTTGCTGTTTGCAAGTTATTTTTAAATACTTGATGGCTTTGTTGCTCTTCTAAAAGTGGTAACATTGTATTCAAAGCCAGCCTAGCAAAAGGTAATATGCACCAACGTATTCTGCAGCAGAGAAATGACAGGCCCTTCCTGTCTCTCTCTTTGCTTCATCATTCAGCTCCTCTTCCTTTACTGTTTAGCTACCCTCTATGTCAGGGGTCACCAATCTTTTAGATCCCAGGGACCACTAACTGGTTCTGTGGGCATGGTCTAATTTGTGGGTGTGGCTTGGTGGTTATGTGACTGGCTGGGCATGACTTGGATGTAAATATTATAAATATTTATATAAATATTGATTTTTTTAATTAAAAAAGAGCAACTTTTACCCAAAATCAGGCAAAGCAGACAGGCAGACTGAGTTGCTCACAGAATCACAGATTCATTCAGAAATCTATATCTGCCATTGGCTAACTCAATCTGTCACATAAATTTTGCCTGCAAGCAAACTCACAAAATTAACTCACAACACACCATGTATGCAAATATTGNTGAGTTGCTCACAGAATCATTCAGTGATCTATCTATCTGCCATTGGCTAGCTCAGTCTCTCAAATTTGCTTGCCATTAGTCTGCACTGAATTTGCTTGCAAGCAAACCTTCAGTCCTAAGGAAGGTTCAGCTATGCTGGGCCGAAGATCTAAAGACTAGCTAGAAAGCAAGAAATCCAACTATTTTCTGCTCCCTAGCTAATCTAAATCTCCCGGCACAGCAGAACAGATGAGAGTCGGAAAAAGGAAAAATAGCAATTTTAGCAGGCAAGTTTACGGGTAAGGTGTGATTGGGCAGGAGGGTTCCCGCAGGCTATGTGGGTGGCACAGCCTTGTGTTTCTGTGCAGCCTGGATTAATTGCTTTGGGAGGGTGCTCTGGGGGTGAGATTTCTCTACAGCCCACCAAAATTTTCTTAAGGCCCACCAGTGGGCTGCGGCCCACTGGTTGGCAACCGCTGCTCTACATCAGTGGCCTTCAATCTTTTGGACCTGGATCTGTGGAGAGAGGTTTTTCCATGGAATGGAGGGGGCATGGTTTTGTGTGTTACCTGCATCCTGAGAGTGGGACTTTACTTGTTTGCGTAGATCGGTGGATGGCATGCCATGGACCGGTCCTGGTCCATGGACTGGGGGGTTGGGGACCCCTGATCTGCATCTCTGACCAGGGATTGGACTAAAGAGGGGCCCCCTGATTGGAACTGATCTCCTGCTTCCTGGAGCAGACAGTGCTGAAGATCTGGAAAAGAGGATGTTGTAGTGACACCAATTTAAAGAGGCCCATAGATGTTAAACATTTAGTTACAATTTATTTTTTTAAGTAAACATTTTTATGAATTAAAATCAGGCTGCTTTAGAAGAATTGGGGCAGCACAATGGCTCAGTGCTTAAAATGCTAGTCTTATCACCTGGAAAGCCGACAGCCTAGGTTTGAAAACCTGAGCGCTATGAGATGGGAGAAGTTCCCATTACTCACCTCAGTATTGCCAACCTAGCAGTTTGAAATCATGCAAATGCAAGTAGATGAATAGGTATTGCTTCAGTGGAAAGGTTATTGCATTCGGTATTTTCATGATGGCCATATGAGGATGGAAGCATCTGTTTGACAATGAAGGCTCCCTCAGTGATGAGCACTCTCCCCTTGATTCAGTCATTACTGGATAGGAAATAGGGGAAACCTTTAAAACCTTACTGAGGGTTGGATTAGCATTGTGGTTGTCCTTGGGTAGGGGCAGGGAGGGCGTGGCTGTCATGATCAATATTTTTTGGGGATGATTTTTAGAATTTTTTGGGACAAAGTAATAAAGGCTTGTTATAATTAATCAGAACTGCTTATCCTCTTTTGTTATCTACCCTGAACATAGAGATATTTATGCATCTGCCTTGCTTTCATAAAATATCAGTAATGATCCACTGTAATCTTAGTGCTAAGGGATACTACATGCAATTCTTCATTCTACAATTCCAGTGAATAATAAAATAGGATATTTAGAAATTGATGGAAATATTTCAATCAACAAAAGATTGCAGGAACGAAATGAAAAAAATGTCATTTTAATCTGTAGTTTCTTGGGACTGAATGGAGAAGTGAATGTTTGAGCCAGTGGGGAGATTTTGATATTTGAATGTATGTTGTAACCTCACTGGTATGGCTCTATACAGAGAACACTCTGAATAATAGTAGCTATTGGGGGGCCTTTTCCATTCACTAGTGTATGTATCATGACGAGCATGGGAAATCTCAGGAAATCTTTTTACAGATGCCATATTAGTAAAATTAATCTACTGTACCTTCACTAAATTTCCAGGTTGTTTATTCTCTACCACTCTAGTTTATTTAATCTTTTTTTTTTACAAACTATGTTATCGTAACATCAAATATAACCTTTGTTATGGAGGACCTATGAGGCATAGAAGGATGTTCCTGTAACAAAAGTTAACACTGCTACTTTTTTTTAATTTAAATTTTTATTTAGGAGATTTATATTGCCACCTTTTCTCACCTGGAGACTCAAAGTGCCTTACAGAATATAAGACATCATATAAAAGATAATAAAACTAACAAAAGAATCATATATAATAAAATGAAATAACCCCCAACCCCCAGTGACAACACATCATGTGAGTCATTTAATGGGCTCCATCCCGCTGCGGGTTCCCCAGGCCCGCTGGCAGAACCAGGTCTTCAGAGCTTTCCAGAGGAGAGTTAGAATGGGGACCATTCTAATGTCTGGGGGAAAGATGTTCCAAAGAAAGAGGGAGTCACCATGGAGAAGTCCCTTCTTCTGGGTCTCACCAGGTGAATTTCCCTAGGGGATGGGACCCACAACATTCTTTGCTTACCTGCTCTGATGGGTTGGGTAGATGTGAGCTCATAACCTGGTTCTCAAACCATGAAGAGCTTTAAAGGTCACAACCAGCATCTTGAATTGCACATGGAAGCAAATCAGCAACCAATGCAGCTCCCACAGGACAGGTGATATATGTGCACACACTGAGATCTGCACAAAACCATGCAGCTGCAGGATTTTGCACCAACAGGAGCTACCAAATATCCTTAAGGTCAGTCCCATGTAGAGCATGTTGCAGTAGTCAAGATGGGAAGTGACTAGAGCATGAGTGACTGTGAGTAGGGATTGTTGGTCTAGGAACAATCTTATGAGTATACTTATGCTTATGAGTAGGCCAGCTTTGGTTTATTTATTTTTAATAAATGATCTTAAAAGAAATATAACTAAATGATACAAAAAACGTGGCCTGCAAATAAACACTAATGCTCATGGTGTCACTGGGGATACCAGAAGCAGAGAATGTTTCTTAAATGTAATTTTCTAAACAAATAAATAACCTCCTGTGGAAATAAAGCAATAATGAAACCCTTATCATAGTAAGGTAGGCATCTCCCTTGACAGAAGAGGAGGAGAGAAGGAGATAGAGGGAAGGAACAGGGAGAGGAAGAGAGAGAGGAGGAAGAAGAGCAGAGGAAGAAAGAAGGAGAAGGAGGTGGATTAATCCTGAATTTCCCAAGGTTTTTTTCGATGTCAACTTTGATAAACCTCAAAACCAGCAAAATTATTGGAATACTTTGCACAATCCCTCTATGTATAGGTTTTGTTTCAATGAGGAACAAAACTTTAAATTTATTAGTGGCTTGGGGTTAGATTTGGATATGTGGCAGTAATTAAGAAAGCCACATTTTCATAAAATTCCTTTATCTTGATTTATTACATTGAAAGAGGATTAGATTAAAGAATGTTGGGAACTGATTATGTATGTTATTTCACTTCATACTTCAAACACTTTTATTTCTGTGCTAAGACTGTACACACACACACACCCATGCCTTTTCTTAATCTCCCTTGATTTAAAGGTTTAATCAGAAAGTGCTTGGGAAGTTTTCTGAGGATCTGGTGAGAACTGAAAGCAGTTTATTAAATCCTTCATTTCCCACTGGAATCAATGCACTTGATCAAGTTACAGTGGAACAGCCTATTTCTTCTTGCAAATCCACTGAATCTCATTGGTTTACTGAGTTGCTCAGGAAGATTAACAGAGATGCCTTTAACATAGCTTGATAAATATCTATCTTGAGACTGCCTAGACACTGGTAAGAATTCATGTTTGAGCCTACACAGAGGAAACATTTTGCCATTCCCATTGTATCTGTTGGTTCTTTTTTAAAGTGCCTCATTCCCTTTTTCCTTTTTGGGAAAGATGGTGTACACAAAAACAAACATATGAAGACATGCAATAAAAAATTTCTATAGCACATGGTAAATAAAATTTCTCAGATTCAAATGGGGTTGAACCCTAGTGCCAGTGAAGATGACTGGGGTTCATTCTGTGGAGTGATATTTATATCAGTTTGAATCTATAATTCCTTATGAAATAGATAGGCTTTCTATAACTACAGCTTTTCCCTTCTGACTTAAATCCCTTAACTTTCATGTTTTTTTAAGACTACCCTTCAGGAGTTGGTTGGAGGCTGCATCTGAACAGTAATAAATGCTTTTTTTCCATAAATGGGTGTTCCCGTTATGTTTACACATGCTGAGCTGCAGTTCCTCATCAATAAGGCTCAGAATCTAACTATTTTGAATAATTTGCAACCTGACTCCAATTTTATTTTCATCATGGCTCTGAAACTCCAGAAACCCTAGAAAAGGGTCACCAACCCCTGGGCCATGGCCCACTACTGGGCCATGGCTATTTACAACAGGGCCATCGCATGCGTGCAAGTCGACTTCTGAGAATGGCTGAACAGTGTGTGTGTGCACATGCTTGTGCAGTTCAATTTGAATAAGTCAAGCTGTGCATATCCATGCTGACTCAACACTTGTGCAAATTGAGTTACATATGTATAGCTCATTGCTCACACAGCCCAGTCCCCTTCTACACCCCCCCCCACTGGGCTGCCAAGCCACAAAGGCTGGGGACCACTGCCCTACAAGAAATAGATTTCAGGCCAGAATAGAGCTCATAAATTTCATTAGTTATGCTGATGGATACATTATTCCCAATGGCCTTGCTAAGTGGCTTGGGTAAACATTTGGACATTTTACATTATGATGTGATTTAAAGGACAAAATGGTTGCCTTAAGCCTTGCAGTTATTTAAGGCACCTATTTTTCCCATAACATTTCGGAAACTTTTTTCCTAGAATAACTCCTAATCTTGCCCTAATTTAAAGGATAACCCTTGGTGTGTCACAAAAGCTAACAGGTGTTGCACAACTAGGATGAAATGTACACTGTAGCAGCAACAGAAGAGGAGCATTTTGCTGACTCAAAGATTTCCCAGGAAGACGCTGAAATTAAGAGACTGCGCAGTCCCAGGCTGCATGGAGGAAGAGAAAGAAGTTCACGGTAGCCACACCCTAGATTTCTCAAAATATATCTACTAGGCTAAAAAGTTATAGTTTTAGTTTGGCAAAATTCTATCCATTAGGTGTAAGCAAATAAAGGGTTCAATTCAATTTTGTCTCAATGTCTCATCTCTGGGCATGGGCTTGAAAGCTGATTTATGATTTGGCAAAATATTCTAAGCAAACCATAATTAAATCAACTAGTTTAGCATGGTGTCTCAATTAGGTAGTGTCTGGGAGATCCTTCAGTGAGTTTCATAGTCCATTACAGAGTTGAAGAATTTTCCCCCAGTACTCTATTTTAACCATTTTACCTATATGAATGTTGTTTCAGTGGATTTTAAAGGAAGGGGCTTTAACACTCTAGCTTTTCAGTAGCAATTTTTCCCCTTTTTATTTTAATGGAGTATTATTTTAATACAGATGATTTCATAATCGAGTTCACCTGTTCTTCCATACCTTCAGTTATAGAAACACATCATGACATTATCATTAAACTGCTTATTGAATTCATTAATAGAAACATTAACACAATAATTACACTTAGGATCATTGCCTGAGTTCATAAAACAGAACATTTTAAAGTGAAAATGTTAATAAAAGATCTTTTAAAATGGTTATTCGTATAAGTAATGAAATAATGAGTAAGATATTTTGTATTGTTGCCCCTGTTGTATTATCATTCATTGATCTTAATTTTAGTTTTTACAAGGCTTTTTACATTCTTCTTGAAGAACTCCAGTAGGATATGTTCTTTGATAGTTTTCTTCCACAGATTATTTTGTCATAAAAAGAAATTAACTTTCCAGACACAGAAGAACTCTGTTAGTAATATAACATAAATGAGCTCTTTTTTCCCCCAAATAGTCAGATATACTAAAACATTCAGGCACACTTAATGATACAAAATCTTGTATTTTACAAATTCACTGGCCTCTTACTAAACAGTTGCTAAAGTGTTATTCTCAACTGTGAATAGTACTTGAGATATTCTTTAATCAAAATTCCCAATCATGCATTGTTTAAATAAACTCTTGCAGATTGCTGCTGAGAATGCAAGGTTTGAACTGCAAACATAAATATTGTTTACAATCGGAAGCATTAATAATAAAAGGTGAAATTTGTAAGAAAATGTTTTCATTTTTTTAAAAAAACCTTATTTCAATTTTAGTCTAAAATCTGATCCCACATCAGGGACTAGTTTCAGATTATGTATTTTAAAACCTCAAAGGAGGAGTACTCCATATTTTGGGGGGACATTTTTGGTTTGGGTAGGAGAATTATTCAAGTTTTTTATAATTTGTGTTTTTTTATCTTATCTCATCGTTTCCCTTTTCTTTACTTTATGTACATTCTAGACTTGTATTTTCCAATATATCTGGAGACAGCTATATAGTTCAGCTTGGAAAAGGCTGAGGTAGCTAAATAGAGATGTCTCTAAACATCAGATTTCAACACTGAATTCTTATCAGCTTTCTACATAGTCACCTCCTATTCAATGTGTTCAGATCATTACTTTATGTATTTTCCTGTCTGTGTTTCATATCACGGCCTGCCAGTGATGGGAAGTACATATTACAATGACACCAGGACATGGAACCATGTGGTTAGACTTAAGGAAAAAGGAAGTCAGACATTACTCTTTGTGTGTAATCTTTTCTCTAAATCTCTCCTCAACAGATTGTTCCTTCTCCTATTATGCCCCTTTCATGCCTTCCCTGAAGTCAGCTCTCAATGTGTTTACAGAGAGGGTCAAAAGAACTATGAAATATCTCCAAAACTGGATCTTAGCAGACAGCACAGAAGAATACCATAGTTGATAGTATTGTAAGCTCCCAGAAGTTTCCCCGAGCCACGGAGATGCCAAAGAGTAAAGGCCCGGTCCCACTGCACTTACGGATGCAAAGAGGATGTAAAACATTAAAAAAAGCTTGCCAACCTATGCATTCCGTTGTGACCTCACTGCATTACGTGTTTCATATGCTTAATCCGCGACATGCCGTCACTGTCATTTCATCACGCGCAAGAAGTTTTGAGCTGCAGAAAATTGTGAACGGATAACTTTCCGGCCGTACGATGTCATTCCGCAACATATACGGGGCACAAACTTCTATGCCTTACACCTTAAATTCTGCTGTATCCTCTCGCATCCTCTGGCCAATCCTTCAACTCACATCCGCTGCAGCTGAAAACGGAAGAGAGAGGAACAAAGTAACAACGTCTACAACAGCATAGTAGCATGGAAAATAAAGGATGATAGCGAGATCATCTGTATATAAAGTATCAAAAACAGACAAACAATCAGTATGGAGTATCGACTGATATTTAAGGATGTCTGGAGTATGTCTAGAGTATAGTAAGGAGTAATCCTAGCGGACACCGATACTTCTATAAAAAGGGGGAGAAAATCATCTGATCTCATAAGTAGCCAGCCGTGGTGTAAGACTCTTCACCTTGGTCTGTGGTCTCAACTCATCAGTTGTTCTCCCACCATGATATAAACAATCCATATGAATAGCTGCGCTCATTCATCACCAAACCAAAACCTTTCTGACTGTTTTCAATTTTACACAGAAGGAGAAAAAGGAACTCCAAGAAGCTATTGGCCGAGGATGGATGTTGAAGAATGGGATTTGACTGTATGAACCAGATTGCATGGTGGAGCCTGAGGAATGAAGTTAACTCTCCGGCTTCTCCATCACTTCATGAGATGCCCACCAGCCATTTGATGAACTTGTAGACTGTCTGAACCAGTTGACCAAGCCTAGCACCACCTTCGCCCAACCGTGACTGAACTAAAGATGCACTGACTCTGCGCACTGGCAATCTGGAACCACCACAAAACATGCAGTATGCAATGAGGTGCCACACAACAGCATCAACAAAGTGGTAGAGAAGTGTGGCAGGCCATCATCGAAGAATATGTGAGGAGCTTCTCAGTGCCCCACCACTGAACAAGGCTGGAAAAACTGCAAGAAGGGTGCGTATCAGAGGTGGAACTTTCCCCACACCGGTTGGATCCATAGATGGCAGCACGTGGCCTCAATAGCTCAGCCAACTGAGGGTTCCTTATACAACTACAAGGCCTTCTTCAGTATCATCCTCTTGCTGCGTTTGATTCTACACAAGTCATCTACATCGATGCTTCAGCAGGGTCAACTCAGATGCCAGGTATACAATGCTAGTGACCTCAAGGATGAGCTGGAATGCACCTCATCATGGCGTTTTCAGGTCCAACCCCGACCCAATACACACAAGATGCCTACTCATTTTGGTGATGACGTGTTCTCCCTCAGAACCTACCGTCATAAGCTGTACAGTTTCAAATCCTCACTCGTTAAGAGGATCTTCAACACAGGCGCCAGGCAAGACGGGTGGTGGGAGAACTGCCTTTGCATTACCTGCCAAACAAAAAGGTTCAAGATACTTTCAACCATGCAGTCATGACCCAGAGACTGTGAGGAAGCATCGCGGAAGCTTGCATCCTGCAAAATATGCGCACCCGCTACCCTTGTTGCAGAGACAGATGTTCAACGTCCAAGCAAGGGAAGGGGACATGGAAACCTGCGAATGGGAGCAAGGACGTAACCTGATAGACACGTGATGTAACAAGGCCCACATGAGCTTCACGTGAAGCGGAAGAAACAACGCAACTTCTGAAGGACCCACTTGGGGCAACTCCCAGCTGGGAAACAAGTTTGGGGAGTGGGCAAAGACAGATGATAGATGATAAATGGAAATCTCCTTGAGGCGTCCGCATAACAGTGATAAGATTGTGCAGTATGTTGAGTGGTCCTACAATGAATAGGGCATTAATAAGAGCTTTGGTTTATTTTAAAATGATTTGAATGAATGATTAAATTGTTGATTGATAATAAAGGTCCACTATGTGTGCAGCTGGCATGGTGGACCATACGCTCCCATATGCCACGGAGGTTTATCTATCCACAACTACCTTAATTATCCCACAAGCCATGCAAAGGCGCTTACCATTTTTTTCAAAGTTTTTCACCAACAGCTTAATTATAAAAAAAAGAACCAAGTAAAACTAAGTGGTCTTAAGCACCCTAAGATAACCTTATTAACTTTCTTAGTAAAACTTATGACTTTTATAATAAACAAATGAACCAAGTAACTTATGTAAGTTCTTAAGCAAAGAAATACTTTTTAGGGTAAACTTATGAAACCCAAGTAAAGGTTTAGCAAAGAAGTACAATCAGTTCCTGACACGATCCAGTCACTCGAGTCATGTCCATGGTCTGAACTGTTAAGGGCAGATGGGAGGTGGCGTGGCTGATGCTGGTTGAGGCCCATTGGGTGCTTGGCCGAGGAAAACGATGGTGGTGTAATTCGAGAAGCACCGAGAGCTGACTCAGACCCTGAGTTGAGAGCCCTTCAGTCAAGGACTTGAGATGTCAGGCCAATATGATGACAGATTCCATTGACGGCTGTGGCTTGGGGTGGAGGAAGGAGGATGATTGAGTGGGGCTGTTGGTCTGCAGCTGTGAGAGTGTGTCTGTGGCGTGCCGATGAAACCTTGGCTCGACTGGGAATTTCGCTTCTGCTGTGGGAAGTCTTTATCATAGCTGTGAGTGAGGTGCTGTTGAAAGCCGTGGAAGGGTGTGAATCGCCTGGGTGGAGGAGTAGACCTGGATGGGTAGGAGTCACTTCGCGGGCTGGAGGGTTGTGCAAAGTGCTGTGATTTTTCCTTCATCGCTTGGTACTGGGCCTCGGGCATACCCTCAAAGGTGTGCTCATAGTATAGAATGTGGGTGCTGGAGGATCCTCTGTCCAAGGTACCAACTAGAGAGCAGTCTGTGCTGGTCTTCATCGTGTCCTGATTCCAACAGGACTTGGCTCTGGCCCTCCAGTCATACTCTCTGCTTGAATCTGTGGAGGGGATGGGGGTGGGGGTCGTTGGTCTCTGTGCGCTTGCTTTCTCCTCCATATGTGACAGGGACCCTCCAGTACTCCAGCATGGGAGTCAGCTGTTGGGGGAAGTCTCTGCTGTGCGGGCCTCGAAGACAACCTTCTGTACAGGGTAGCTGTTCCAGCGCGAAGAGGACGGCTGTTCGTTGAGCTGTTAGGGAGAGGGTCTCAGCAGGGGCTGCCTCCTCGTGGCGGATCTCACACCAGAAACTGCACTTGGCTTGATGACAATCTCCCGGTCCAGTGAGCTTACACGGCCTGCCCCAGATTTCTGGAGTGAGCTTTCACCAGTCGATGTGCCCACCATCCAAGGAGTACTTCTCATGTGCCCAGGCTCCTCGCTTGTCCTCCAATCTGCCTGCTTCTTCTTGGGCCGATACAGTCTGTGCCCTTTCTCCACAGTACTCATTCTCCCTCAGCCATTCAGCACTCCTCCTCATCTCCATCGGAAAGTGTACTGTTCCTCTCTCCCTCTCCTCCCTTGCCTGTCTCCCTCTGGCAGGCCTTTAGCAGGCTTCAGGCTTGAAGCAACAGGCTTCTGGGCTGGCAGCACTGCGGCTGAAAGCAGGAGCCTCAGGGCTTGAGCACAGGCTCAGGGCTTGAGCAAGCAGGCCCTTCACATCAGGCTTGAGCCTTGGGGCTGGCACACCAGCAGCAGCAGCAGCACTTCAAATCAGTGCCAGGTGGGAGCGTTCTGGCCTTCTTCACTTGCCAGGGCTTGAACCAAGTAGCACGGCTTCTCTTCTTGCTGGACTGAGAAATCCATGGTGTTCCTTTGCAAGATGGTGATGGCAGCATGTCTTTCCCTGTTGAGCTGACTGCGTGCGTGCTGCACTTTATATCTGTGGAGCTGATGCATTCATACTCTTGCATGCGCAGTGAACCTTTACATCCGATATACCATCGCGCACAGCATCTGCTTTGCTCCTAGAGGCTCCTTATCATCCGCTTCAGTCCACATGTATCCGCTCCTGTCTGTATGCATAGCGCTTTGAAATTCCCCGGAACGTTTGGAGGTTCACCTTCCATCCGCTAGCTTCCTGATGAACACGTAACATCCCGGCTACATACACCCAGTCCATTCTTTCCGTCTTGTCCATTCTGATTATGCAAATTTCACCATTTGGAGTCGATACAATGGAGGGAGCCACCCCCGAAATTTTGCTCGTCTTCTGTGTCCTTTATGCATACATTTTGCGTCTGTCAGCCAGTGGGACCGGGCCTTGAGATTCGAGACGGGGCATGCAAAAATAACAGCTTTTTTATTCTTTTGCAAAAGCAAAAAGTCTTAGTGAATATTATGTCCAAAACATACAGACAAAATGCATGTAAGGAATAGCCACACCTTGCGAGAGTGGCTCAGAGTATTATATACATTTTACACTGATAGAAGCAAAGTTTATTCAATCAGAGACGAAGGTTCGTTATTAATGTGGGCAATGTCTTGCCCATGCCCTCCCCTTCCTTATCCATGGAGCGTTCTTTGTCTGTGCTGTGTCCATACTTTATTATTTTACACAGTATCCCTTGTCCTTGTGTGTTCCTGCTCCTGGGCAGCCCCCCCCCCCATCTATGGAGCAAGATATTCCTGGGAATTGTCTCCAAGGATGTGTCTGAAGCAAATTGCAGAGGCGAGAAAACAGATAGAAGAGGATACAATTCTCTTACAGAATGAATTCCTAACAAATGATTCCCATCTTTAACAAACAGTAAAAGCAACTTCTTTAACAGAAGCAAAGAGCAAAGATTAGATTGATTCATGTCAATATGTCCTTTCAGTATTAAAAGCTAACAGAAGGTTTAGAGAAATTAGCAGTATTCTATTTCCCAATCTGCCATACATCATATAATCATGCAAACAAAACAGTTTTGTTATCATGTCTAGATAAAACCTCTGAAATAGATTCTGAAAATCAGGCCAGCCTAATATATCTAGAGTTGCGAAGCTACTGCTTTCTTGATCTTTCTTACTCAGCAATGGAATATTTGTGATTGACTTATAATTAAACAAGATCTCTGGATCAAGGGAAGGACCTTATTTTCAGTAATGGTTTTATAACTTCCTCTTTGAAGCAGGCAGGAACACATCCTTCCTTTTATTAATCATTAGTTACTTCTCAAGAGTGGACCTGTTCCAGTCTGGTTGATTTAGTGAATCAACAAGAATAGTTCAGCAAACAGGTGATAATGTCCTTCAAAACAGACAGAAAATTGAGCTACAGTTTACTGAGCAATTTCAACATGGGCATTGAACTGTTGACTTGAGTAAAAGTGATTATTATGCAGTTAGAAACTAATGTTTTTCCTATATTGTCAGTTATACAAATACAGTTATAAATACTCCAGATGGAGATATGATTAAATGGAAATTCTGATTAGTGAGATGGAATTCCTACAGACTTACCTATGGATATCACTCTTGCTCACCTACAAGACCCTATCAACTGCATCATAAAATAGCACAAGAGACACAGCTAGGAGAAATTACCATTTCCTTTAGTTTGTCTCCACAATATTTCAGCACTTTCACCCAAGATTAAACCATGGATAATAGACATTTTGCCAACTGACAGTATAAATTATTCCTTGATTTTGTGCCAGCATCTTCTGAAATAAACTACTGCCTTTTTTTGCATCTTGTACAATTTTGTGTATTATTTAAAGATAAAATATTAAAGAAATTTTAACCTTCATGTCACTAAGTATCTATTCAGATTTGAATGAAGAACTCAGAAAACTAAAACATTATAGTTAAACTATATATAGGGTTGGTAACCAAATCTTCCATCCAGTTAACTCTAGTTTAAACTGGTTTTGAGCCAATTTAAGTCCATCAAACCTAATTGGAATAAGTAAACCAATTTCTGCATTAAAGCAGCATTCTACCCTATGATTTTAGATTCTGATTGTCTTATACTTACTGGAGATAATGGGAACTGTAGTTCAGCAGAACGACAGCTGGAGAGCTTCTGTTTAGGAAAGCATGGAATAAATTAATGCTCTAAAAATAATATTTGCCATATACGGTAGATGTAATTTCACTCTAACCTTTTTCTATTTTCATCCTTCCCTTACTTTCCAAATACAGATTATTGACAAAGAAATCAACCCATTTGTGGACAAATGGGAAGAAGAGGGACAATTTCCAGCACACCAAGTTTTTAAATCACTTGGAGAGGCTGGATTTCTTGGAGTAGACAAGCCAACCGGTGAGAAAGGAACATACTTTAATAATTGCCTGTAATTTAGAAAACATGTTTAATATTTGGCTGAAGCATTTAGAGGCTGATCTTTCTAAATACATCCTAATTATAGCATTTTAAGTTGAATGGACTGGAATACAAAATCCAGCAAATACATTTTTTTCCAAAATCTAAAGCAGGTATTATGTGGAATATGTTTTGAATATGGTACTAGAACTTGTTTTTTACTTGAGCTGTCAAACTATAAATCTTCATAAACTTCTTTAATAAATAATTCAACTTGATGTTTTAATTAGCTGATTTAAAAGTATTTGTTTTTAACTTTAATTATCCCTGCATGTTCAATGTTCTGTGTTATGGAAGTGAAATTGTTCTTTTTCTACTTAAAATCAGCTAACTGAGGAAACCAGCTTTCTTAAGCATTTGGTTTCCTTAATAGAAGCTTTGAATGTGTGGTCTAATAGTTTTTATGTGTAGTTGTGTTGTTGATGATTAAGTTTAATTATATTAGACACTCACTTTTTGTCTGTCAAATATTATGCAATTGCTGCTGTCTGAAATAGGAATTGCAGCTAAAATTCAGAAAAGAGCTAATAATTTTGAGATTTTTGAATACCATAGCTCATTGAAAATAGCCAGGTAGCCTAATTCTGGTCACTTAGAAATTATGAAAATCACTGAGAATTGTGAGGAAATAAGACATGAAGCAGTCTTCAAATTTTATTTATTTATATATGTTTATAGTCAGTTTTAAGGAAGTTTAAGAAATATGGTTTGGATGGAGGGCTGGATTCAGGTTTTTTATAATTTTGAATCTTTTGTCCCACCCCCATCCCTTTTAAAATCTCTTCTCATGGACTGTTTACAGTATTTAAAAAAGGTTTACTTTAGGCTTTTTCATAAATTTCCTTTTTTCTTATATCTAATGCTGGATGCAGCATCTTTGAAAAGCAAATAGGGGCTAATTGCATACTTCAAATCTATGCTTTGAATAGTCAAAAGTGAGAATTTTTATGAATGGATGTTATTAAATTATAGGACAAAATGGAACAAAAGCTTCATAATAATGTATTTTTGTCTCTTTTCTTCTGCCAGGAAAATGTTCAAGTTTTATGTAACTTATTTTGAAGCTATTCCAGATCTTACTGAGTTGCCATTATAGTATCGGTTCACAGGGTGGTATATTTTAACATTTTATTCTTATATTCAGGTTCTGCACACTTAATAGACATCAGTTAACCTTAAAGAAAAACTAAGCAGGGTCAGAAATAACAAGAAACTCTTAGGTCAAGCCCTTGAAAATGAACCATGACCAAGAAAACAAAATTCACATTAAGTTTCATTAATTATATTCAGTATATATATCTGCTAATACAAGGGACTGGAATAAAGAAACTTGGAAACTAAATACAAATAGTTCTCAGCTTATGACTGACTACAATTGAGCTCAAAATTTCCATGGTTAATGAGGCAGTTGTGAGTTCACTTCATTTTACAACACATTTGCCATAGCTGTTAAGTGAATCATTGCAGTTGTTAAGCAAATCTGGCTTCTGCCATTGACTCTGCTTGTAAGCCAGCTGGGAAGGTTATAAATGATGATTCTATGACCTTGAGGTCATGCAACTATCCTAAATACATGCCAATTGCCTAGCACTGGAATTTGGATCATCCCCATGGGGGGGATGCTACAGTGGTTCTAAGTGTGAAAACTGGCCATAAATCACTTTTTTCAGAGATTTGCCACTAAACAAGCTGCTTTAATTTTTGGACTTTGGTTGTCTACTCTAGCCCCACGTGAGAATGGCCAGTTCCGTGATAAATCTCATATACCTGTGACGACTTAATAATAGTAGAGAATACAGAACAATACAGAACTAATCTTGGGGTTCATGTTTTTCTCTCCAAATGTAAAATCAGATGTATGCATTCTTTCAATTTGAGGAAAAAGAATATAAATCTGAGTGATTGTTGGATCAAAGATAACCTTTTATGAAGAAAAAATTGTAGAAAAGGACACAGCAATGTCCATGAACCACCATCTTCACATAAAGGAAGGTTTATAAAATGCTTTTCTGCACCATATGACTGCAGTGCATTGTTTGGGTCGAACTAGTCCTCAGTAATTGCTCATTACTTACCTCTTTGCTTTTATTATTCAGAGACAGAGACAGAGACAAGATAACAAATGTATGCAACATCTTTGAACAGGCAGTCCTCAACTTATAACAGATCATATAGTGTCTGTTCAAAGTTACTACGGCACTGAAAACAAGGATTTATATCCTTTTTCTAAGTTTCAGTCTTTGCAGTATCCACATCATCATGCGATCAAAATTAAGATGCTTGGCAGCTGGTTCATATTTATGACTGTCCCAAGGCGAGGGTGATCACTTTTTGTGACCTGACAAGCAAAGTGAATGTGGAATCCAGATTCGCTTAACAACAGAGTTACTAATTTATTAACTGCAGTGGTTCACTTAGAAACTGGCAAGAAAAGTCATTAAATGGGACAAACTCACTTAACACATGTCTCTATTATGCCCCCGTCAGAGTCTGACTCTGAGGGGAAGATGAACAATTGACAGAATGGGCTGTGGATGAAACTGGGGAAGGACAAAGTCAGCCTGGGCAGAGCAGGGGAGGGGAGAGGTAGAACAAGGGAGAGGGGGTTCAGATGAAGACCAAGGCCACGTCATCCTAGGGCACGCAGGGAAGAACGGAGAAGAGCAATGTGGGTTGGGTGGCTTATGAGGAAGGAATGGGCCCCGATTCCCTTTACAAGGCACCCCTGGTTGTAATGACGTGGTTTTTCTTTCAGTGAGCTTCACTCATTGAAACTCTTTGTGGAAATACCCATTTTAATTTAATGTCATCCAGGTTAGGTTTAAATCTGGATTACCGGGCTACATGGTAATAGCATTCTGTGATAGTTAAAATCCAAATCCTAGGTTAGTTGTATATTGATTCATATAGCTATTCAATGTGTTCTGTATAACTTGGAAGGTTCCAAGTAGTTAATTCTGATTGGCCAAAAAGGCCAGTAGTCGATTGGTTCATAAAGAACCAATCCAAGAAGCCGCTCAAAGACAGCAAGATTAAATTGATGTCATTGGCTACAAGCCGGCAGGCAAGCCTTTATATAAAGGGCTGCCGCGGCTTGAGCCAATGTTCCGTTACTGT
>BHFT01003773.1:0-81121 GCA_004320025.1 Laticauda laticaudata | reverse complement strand
AATGAGCATGAAACTGAGTTTGTGTCTGTATAAAGAAGTGTAACCCGGGACCATGCTATTTTCAAAAAAGATGTTTTCCTTGTATTATGTTTTGTGTGTGTGTGAAAACCCAAATAAAACTTTAATTAAAAAAAAGAAATATACTGGGAAGATTGAGGATGGGTATGCAAGTGAGATACCTGATAATGGGTTACATTACATTCTGGGGCCTCAGCAGACATGGGGATGGGAGGTAATAGTGATGAAGAGACACCATATAGCAAAATTGCCCTACTTGCTCAATAAAATCACTTTGGAATCACTCTGGATTTCAACAGAAGATTTAGAAGAAACTAGGAATAAGCAAAACATTCTAGGTTTTATTTTTAGTGAACGCTGAACTTCTTATGCAATTTGTTTAGTTTGGGTTTCTATTTTGTACATAACTCAGGCTGTCCTCATCACTAGCAAGTCACAACTTACCTTGAATATAATAGTGAGCATTTTTTGATGATCCAACTCTACGAGTACGTGTATCTGATATTTTAACTTGACAGATGTTAGCTCCCATGCACTGTGAATTCTTTGAATCAGTGATAGAAGAAAGCTGAATCTCATAAATGTATCTGTCACCATTTGTTCTGAAATCTCCTGATGCATTGTATAATCTGAAACAAAAAAAAATTTAAAACACATAATACACACACATATACAGAGCAATGATACAGAAATAACCAGAGCTAAGACAAAAAACTTTGGAAGCACCTCTTTTCACCTAGCTAATTACTACTATTCTTTATTCAGAGGAACCAATTTTAATTCACCTATAATTTCAAGTTTAGTTCCATCTAGCAAGGGACTGTCCTCACCCATTTCCAAGCAATCTACAATTCCTCAATTTTCATTTTATCTGAATGCTATATAGGTAGCCTTCAACTTGTGATCATTTGTTTAGTGACTGCTCAAAGTTACAATGGCATTGAAAAAAATGACTTATGATGGGTTTTCACACCTTACAATCATTGCAACATCCCCAAGGTCACGTTATCAAAATTTGGATGCTTGGCAACTCTTATATTTATGATAATTGCAGCATCCCTGGGGTCACATGATCACCTTCTGATGAGCAAAATCAATGGGGAAGGCAGATTAACCTAACAATGGCATTAGCTTAACTATTTCAGTGGTTCATTTAACAATTGTGGCAAGGAAACTTGTAAAATGGGCAAAACTCACTTAACAACTGTCTTGTATAGCAGTGGAAATTTTGGGCTCAATTGTGGTCATATGTCAAGGACTACCTATACCCATCTTCACGGTTATTTATAATGCACAAGAATACACAATTGGGTTGGAGAAAATTTGTCCAAGTGTCCTTCATTCTAGAACTAATTTTTACTTTTAATGAAAGTGAGTTCATTTAAATGATAGGAGTAAATTTTAAATTATATATTTATCATAGCTTTATAATATATCTACAGTAAGTACTTTCCTAAAGATTGAAAAATCTACACCATATCTCTTGCACCAATCTTCCACATATATACAAATTTGCTATTATGCCTGCTGGAGCAGAATTTACTTCTGTTCTATGGATTTACCTACTATTCTACAGATTTATGTCATACCAAGAGAATCTTTTTTTAAAAAAAAATCCAACAGATTAAGATGAATCTGTCTCTGCGAGAAAATGGAGTTTATTTTTCAATATGCACACATACCTAATTATGTAACATTAGAATCATATCTATTTAGCTTACATAAGTAACCCATACATGTGCAAAATTAGTTAACTTAAGAAATGCATTAACCATAAACCATATACCAAACTTTAGTTATTAAATGACCCTTCTTATAAAGTTGGCAGCACATCCACCCAGATTTAAAAGTTATTTCATTGTTTAAAAAAAAAAATCCAGACTGATGGTTGTGACCTGAAACTTCACATTTCTAGAAGTGGTAGGTAGACATTTTGCTCAGTTCAGTTCACCTACCAGTTTTTCACTAAACCGATCGGCATCTAAAAAAGCAGAGTCGTCTCCTTGTCTCTTATAAGTATTTAAAAAATTAACTTACTTGTAATAAATGTTACCCAAACTGAAATTCTTTCCTGTCTCTGGATTTATAACTGTGCCATTCTCTATCTTTACTTCTTGAGGTTTCACAGCACAAGCTGCCCGAGTTTCCCAGGTGATATAATAGGCACAATTTTCTTCATCAATCCTAAGAGGAAGCATTTGGGAAGTTACACTTAATAATAGAGGCAGAAATGCCATGACAATAAAGACTAAGAGGTAGAAAAATGACACTTGCTATTTATTTTTACTGTTGTGTGGATCTGATGGTTGGATTTACACATTTCACTGAACTTAAGCCAAGCACACATTATCCTGAGATCCATTATGGTAATTCTAGTTCATAATCTAATGTTCTTTGTGAACCTAGCCAATTGTATTTATTCAATAAAGTTTAAACAAAAAAAAAAACCATACCCCTTTTTCTGCTGTGTAAATCAGAATGCAATTATGTAAAGAGTTTCAGTTTTAAAGAATTACTTCAAAATTCTCTGTAGCCATAAGAGGCAGTGGCAAATGGCAACTCATTTAGAACAGATGGCTATTTAGTAATCCAATGTAAAATCTTTAGAGAATTTGACCTTAAAATAGGCACGCCGTCAAGAAAAAGGGAGAAAACCCTTCTATCTTATTTCTTCCATACTGCCTCAACTATCTGAGCAGAATGGTTTAGCATGTAAGAACACACCATTAATCAATCAGCTCAAGGTCTGCAACTGGCTTTCAGCAGATAGAGATTCATGCTCTAAAAAATGGAAGAATTAGAATCAAAACTAGACTGAAACATAAGATTCTATTTTTGTTGGTATAGTTAGCATAAAAATTATTTTTTTTCTACTGTTTAATTTGATAATTAGTGTAGGTCACTCTTCTACACCACATATTGGTCTTTCTCAACATTCATTCATTTTATTGACTTCATTTGTATGGCCATATTATGGTCAATTAGGACTTACTGAAATATACAGAACACACTAGATGAGAGGTGTCAAATTCACATTGTCATGGTGACGTCATGTGATGTATCAGAACTTTTCCCCTTCGCTAAACTGGGCGTGGACATGGCCAGCACATGATGCATCTGGCCCATAGGCCAGGAGTTTGACAGACCTTCACTAGATCAAAGAAAGCTTCCCTAAAGTCTAAATGATACTATGTGCATAATATATATCTTGATAAAAGCTGAGGTGGCCTTTGTTATGCCATAAAAAACAAATCATCCATGCACCTCCCTACCTGTTGAATCTTGGCAACCCAACAGTTTTTCCACATTTTAACTCGATGACCGTTGTTGCCTTTTTTTTCCTCTGTGGACATTCATGACCATTGGAGTAGCTGACAAGAACTTTATCACCTGAAATAAAGCCCCAGGTTTTATTAAAAGCAAAATGAGATTCTGAATTTAAATCAATACTGTGAAGTCCCCCCAAATGAATTTAAGTAGGTGCTATTTTAATTAATTTTAATTAAAATTCTTTTTAATTAACTTAATTATTTCTTTATGACTTGGCATTAATAATATTTCCTCCATCAAAAATGAATGGTTATATCTTCAAATGCTAATATATAATAATGACATATTTGAGACATATGGATATATTTAATATATATCCATATTATGGTATGATTTCATAGATGGATATCAATACATTTTGCAAAATTTAAAATATTTTGTCCCAACAACTGTTTGAATTTTATAAAGAATAGCTAACCCACATGAGCACTGAGCACTAAGAGGTTTCTTTCAATTTCCACATCCACAGACTCTTTCTAGACGATCACTTTATTTAAGAGAAATTACATGAATACAATGGATAATAGATAATAGCATTAGCACATTTTCATGCATCCATATGCAAATGAGCTCATGTAACCTTAATTAAATTAGAAAACAAAACTAAAACTAAGGATAACTCAGAGTGGAACCCACTGTAGCTTGCAACTACTACCAATTGGCTTCCAAGCCCCATTTTAAGTGCAATTTATCACCATAAAATTATTTAAGTTGTGATCAGGTCATGAATGTATCTTTTCTTTTATGTACACTGAAAGCATATGCACTAAAACAAATTCCTTGGGTGTCCAATCACACTTGGCCAATGAAGAATTCTATTCTATTCTATTAAGGACCCTTTTACACACACATCATCTACAAACATCTGCTTAAGTTCCTTTCCCTGCAAAGGATATGGACACAGGCTAGAAAACAGATTTTCTCTGTGGTTCTTTCCACTTGGTGAAAACAGTCTGTCCTAAAATGTGTACTCAGCTCCTTCATTCTGGCATCCTGGATGGCACTAACAACCTTTATCTTTTTTTTAATTGAATGTGTGGCTCCTAGCAAATGAACATTGGGACACTTTGTAAAGCTAACAATTCTGCTTTTACTTATGTCTTAAGATTTTTTTTTAATAATGTATGACCAACTTAAACATTTGTCATGATTTTACTGTATACCACCTGGATTTGTTTGCATAGGAGTACAAAATGGTGCAAGGGTAATAATAAATAAATGTTAACAAATTAAGGTTATTTTCACTTTCCCCTGTATAAAGTAGCAGAGGACACCAAAAAGACATACCTGCAACATTAAGTTTTTGTGTATGAACTAATCCCAGAACTTGGACAGCACCATTCTGATTTCGTCGGCAAACACTTGCCCTGTCAGGACAGCCTGAGGGTCCTTCATGGACTCTCTGGCAAAGGTTCATGTAGTAACTAAATTCAAGAAGGAAAAGAAGTCATTTCAGCAGACCTCCTCTATCAGTTTAATATTTATTTAAAGCATTAATACTCTACTTTTCACGCAAAGTTTTAAACACAATCAATATAGGACAGTGATGGCTAACCTTTTTGTCATCGTGTCCCAAAAGTGTGCACATGCATGCACATGAGTGTGCATGTATGCCTGCACCCATAATGCATGCATGACCCCACACACTCCCTCTGTCCCTCTGTGCATGCATGCAGGACCCCCCTGCACTCCCACTGCTCCTGTGCATGCACACTGGACCCCCCACATGCCCGTCCCGCTGCACATGCACACGCATCTCCCACATGCACTCCGCCCCCCCCCCCATGCCTGCGCAGNCCCCCCCCCCATGCCTGCGCAGCAGACACCCGAAAATCAGCTGGCTGGTGGGAGGTGCACAGGCATGCACAGTGGAACTGAGCTGGGGTGACAGCTTGTGAGCCCACAGAGATGGCTGTACATGCCACTTTCGGCACGCATGCCATAGGTTTGCCATCATGGATATAGGACCTCAATAAGGAACATCTTACATTTCTTTAATTTCCAAGACCATAAAATGGAATGTTGTCTATCTATGACAACCAATTTATGTAAGGTCATTTGACTGAAAGAATTTTCCAAAAGTTCTTCTATAATCTTCAAAGATCTTTTTAGAATTTTTTACCATCTGGCAATTTCATAAGTGATAGTCAATCTAAACACAGTATTCCAATGATTCTAGATTATTCAGCAGAACAAATATTTCTAGTAAAGATGTACCCCGCTTTTACTTAGTAGGCACCCCTCAATTCCCTTTGATGTACATTTTCCTTCAATCAGTCCCTTGACTGAAAAAAAGGAACTACAAAACTTGATTTAAGCACTGCCTACCCTTAAGTTGCTTTCCTGAAATTTAGGCAACCTTGCCTGAATTGCAAGAGACACACTTGGAAAAATGATTATGTTAGCAATGAATAACAAACTGGTAAGTTGAGTTCCAAAGCACACTCACGAGTTGCCCTTGTCTGCAAAGACCCATGAGCCTGTGAGTGAGGAAAGTATTCTCAAATCGTAAGTTTTGTGCTTCTGAATAAACTTGCATTCCATTTTCCTTGGAGGACAAAGAAGCTGTGTCCTCCATTCAAATGTGACAGAGCAGCCAAGGGTCTCACTCAACAGCTGAGGACTTCCGTTATTAGCATTTTCATCACACTTAAAAATAATAGTTGATTCACGCTGTCCAGCTTCTGCAAGATATAAACAAAAGCTTAAAAACAGACTGCAAATCCATGGATTAAATTATGTAGGAAAGTTATTAACAATAAATAAATTTTATGGTTCAGACTGGGTACGATAGTTCAGTAGTGTTATATTTGGGCAAAATTGTATAAGTCTAGGCATATCAGCTATCTGAATTAGTGATCAGAGCTGGAATTATTATACTCCAATTCAAAGGAATAAGGTCATACAGTACATTACAATATCAAAAGAGACATAGTACATTGGGGAGGTTTCAGAAAGCAAAGCAAGCTTATATATTTCCAACAAAATTTTCATTTTAAAATCTATTTAAAATAAGCCGAGTCTTATTCAGTCTGAATATTTGGAATATATATATTTGAATACTTGAATATTCAAGTATACCTGGAATTCAGTCACATCAAAATTTGGACACTTGGCAACCGGCTCATATTTATGATGGCTGCAAAATCCTGGAATCATGTGACCACTCCCCTTTTGACAAAGCCAATGGGGAAATCAGATTAACTTTACCAATTTGTATTACCAATTTGACAACTGCAGTGATTCACTTAACAATCGTGGTAAGAAAGGTCATAAAATGGGAAGGGAGAACTCACTCAATAACTGTCTCGTTTAGCAACATAAATTTTGAGCTCAAGAACAATCGGTATCCTGATTGGATTTTCTTTTTAGCAGCTGTTGTTTCATCTCAAGCCACCAGATATTCCATCACTATAGAATACAGCTGTGCATCTTAATGCTTCATCCTGTGTAACAGAGTTTGATCTTCTTACTTACCATTTACACAGAATCCCCATTTTTGATCTCTCCCTAAGTTGTCAGTTGTGGCACACCATGGATGCTCTCGTCCCTCTGCTGTGCACCTGTCATAATTTTTACCATTATACTGGAAAGGGAAGACACAAAGCTCACCCTTTTCAGTCACTGGAAGAAAAAAAAAGACAATAAATTTTTTAATGGGCAATACCTATGAAATATAAACAGTAAAATATAAGTATTTCTTAACCAAAAAACATAGCATAGAAGTCAATTGTCACTGACAGCCAGAATTAAGAAGGGCCAAATTCCAAATAACAATTTATGTAACTGCTGTTAGCAGCCATCATTTTTCTATATAAAGTTTATTTTAGAACAAACTGAGATGGGCTCATAGATCAACACTCTCGGCCACTTTCACCTGGAATGCTTCTGTCTGCCAGCTCTCTTTTCAAAACAACATCATACAAGAAAGTTCAAGAGGCATGCATTTATATGTGCTGAAAGTTCAAGAGGCATGCATTTATATATACTGAAAGTTCAAGAGGCATGCATTTATATATACATGAAGACACCATATATTATCCATCAATTCCTCCTTTTCACCTCTTATAATTAGATAGTCCAGAATGGTACATAAGTTAATATGTATGATCACTGGACAAAGTTCAATCTCAAAATCACTCAGTGAAAATTCTATGGGTGAATTTAGCCAGAGTAGCCTTAAATGTTACCTTCCTTAAATTCTCAATGGGATTGTTCTTATGATAAATAAGTTAAGGAAATATGGTTAGTTTATCCTAAACTTAAAAGCTGATGAATTAAGATACTAAGCAAGCAACGGTGCAATTTTCAAAGTAAATTCCTTGCAAATCTCGTACCTGGAGGACATTTATCACCACCCTTATACTGCAAGAAAACAGCTTCATCCTGATGCCTGTAGTCCAATTTTATTTCTTTTTTGTTGCCAAATGAGATGGCATTGTTGCCAGAGATAAGACAAACTGCAGCATCTTTGCATTTTCCTTCAGGTATATCTGCTGCTTCTGAACATACCCCAAGATGGAAGCTCCTACGTCCAGAAGGAACCTGTTTTGACAGCCAAAACTATACCATTAAAGAACTGCAAATGGAATCAGAGAAAATGCTAAATATGTTTAAAGGCTCAATATGGCCATGCCAACTTGTGCAGGGTCCCACAATTAATCTTTCAGAGAGAATGTTCACTTTCAACAGCAGGTTCAGAGGAGTGCTTTGCTCACTTTCCAAAATACTCCAGTGAATATGATGCTCATAAAATTTCCAAGAGTTGTTACCAGAATTTCATCTCAAACTCATAGGAGGAAATAGTTCTGGGAATGCCATTTATTCATCTACTGATGATCAATGCATCTACATTTGCATGATTTTTAGGTCCATGTCTTACAGAAAAACAAATCTTTGTATGATGAGCATATTTTATTATAATATGTACATCTGATTTTCCTACAGAAACTCAAACTTGTGTCCACAGAGTTTCTTGACATATTTTGGCCTGAACAATAATGACTAACCCAAAATGAACTCCAGGATGCTGTTGGATTCCATTCCCAACACCTTAACTACTACTCTCAACTGCTCATGTTTTGGAGAGAAAATATGAGAAATGCAGCTCAGTTCCCTTGAGAGACATTTTCATTGACAATATGATATACATAAAATTTGCCACTGTGCTGCAACCTGATTCCCTTCTTACTTTATCCCAGAATATGTGATTTAGGATGGTGCTAAAAGCATAACACTAAGCTCTGATATGTGGCTCTGCAACAAACTAATTCCATCTTTTTTCATGTCAGAACAGTATCAACGGCTCCCCTTACTACCACAGCAATGCTTATAAGTGATTACCGTATAGGGCTTTCCTGCAAGGCTTGACAGGTTGAAAGCATAGTGTAACTGTTCATCCATGAGAGAGCAGCCCAAAACATTCTCCTCATCAGGGCATACCACTGGAGTGCTCCATTCAAATATATATTCACAGCCAGACTTTTCTATCATTCTGGGTTTCCCCTGTTACCAACACAACAAATGAAGGAATAAAATGGTTAAGCCTGAGAATCAGATGTCTCAATAAGCAAGCTAAATGACTGAAAATAAAACACACACTAAAGTTAAATAAACCCATCTGCTTTTATTTATATTATTTTTGGTTTTGCTTGCTGTGACTGAGGTTGATGGCAATGGAAATAATCAAGCTTCAAAAATTTCTACAACAACAAAAGAATAAGATCATGTCCCAACTTCTATTGCTTCATGCTGATTTTCTGGAGAGAACTTCAGATCACATGCTTATATACAAATCTAAAACAATTTTAAAAATTAATCTGCCTGTACCAGAGAAGGGTTTGATATCAGGTTATGTACACAACTAGAATATTCCCTTTGAGCCTTCAAAATTCATTCTTCTCCACTTCTCTTTATTTAGTTGAAAAATGGAATAAATGACAAAACTGACAAAAGCAGAAAATTAAATACATTTCCCCCTCATCACCATAGACTCTATTGGCAAAATATCTATTTTACTAATCAGAAAGTTGAACTTTTCTGATAGGTAAAATTATTTAATTTGTTGTTAAGGAACCTTGCATATCTATTAGCACATTTAGTATCCCTCTAATGTCATGCCTTGCTAAACATTCTACAAGGACATATCAACATAATGCATCTCCAAATCAAAGATGAGGTCAGCCAACTTTGAAATGTTTCGATCCAATGTGGAAATAGTTTTTTCAATCTTCTCCCAACACAAGCGATGCCTTCCATTTGATGTGAGCCCTTTGGTGGTAGATAATGATGCAGAAAGGAAGGGATTTGTTTGGTTTTGTCTGGTGTGGTCAGCTATGGGTGGGTAGTGGTTCTTCTCAGAGTCTTCTTGTAGCATGGGGGAATTTGAGAGGGAAGGATATATACTAACCTCTCCAAGTTGATACAAGAGATTTGTTGATGTAATAGAGGCTTCCAATGAAGCAAGAGATTCTCCCTTCTATCTGTACGCATCTTAACCCTCCCTTATCTATGTGCCTACCATGGATCTGGCACCATAGGTGATGCACAAGAAAGTTATGGGCTTTCTGGTAAAGTAGGACAAGAAAGCTCTCTCTGCCCCCCCCCAAAAAACCCAATTACTCCACAGATCAGTTTCAATAAAACTAATCATCTGCCAAAACTCGCCATTTTGTAGGGTTCCAATATCACTCCACCAGGAAAGCAACTGAAGAATGTCTTCTCCGCCACTAGAAAACCCACCAATTACTGCACAGTAACTTTCCTGGCAGCAGATAGCATCATTCACCCATCTTATTAGTAAAGCAGAGTAGGAATTGGCTGTGCAAACAGAGCATAGCTCTTTTGTCTCATGTTTTCTGCCAATTCACAAACTGGACATGCTTAAGCCAGCTGTTTGATTTTTTTTCAACCTTTTCTTAATTTGTAAATACTTCTAAGTTTTTGTCAACGAGCAAAATAAAATTATGATTACCAGATTTGTTCCTCTGTTGCAGTGAAATACAATAAGGGAAGAATAGTTGAAATTTTTATCTTCCGGACAAGGAGTAGTACTGTTGAAGGCAATATTAACTTCATTTGTTGCACTGTTGAGATGAGGAGGTGCTGTGATTCGACCAATATCCTAATTAAATATAATACAACTATGATTGACCACAAAATGTAAATGAAGCTTCAGCATCAACTGGGAAATCTTTATACAAGTTTTAATAACATATGTTACAGTGAGGGACAGAATGAAGGAATGAGTTAGAAGGAGTCCATCCATTTTTATGGTGAATGTATTTCTGATATGATGAGAGATATGATTTCAATTACATTTTGTTCTGATGTACTCTTTACATTAGTACTGCTAAAAACATAGGCAAGATCAATATAATCCACTATTTGAAATTGCTATCCATTTAGCGCAAAATGTCCCAAGAATCAGAAACTATATTTTAAGTACCCTCAAAGTAGTGGTTTGAGTTGTTCTGCTTTCAAAATCTTATTAGTTTTAAAGAAGTCAGCTGCCTAAAGCAGTCAAAATATTTCTTCCTATTTGTAAAGAAGACTGAAAAAAGTTGGACTACTTTAATGAATAAGCAAAACCTTTACTTGCCCCAAGGTTGCCTCAATTTTTAAAGAGATTTGCCATGATATGTGAACACGTATTGCTCAAAATTCAAAAACCCTTTGAAAACAATTGAAATGTTTCCTGAAATTTGGGGCATGATTTTTTAGCAGTGGATGTGTCCCGAAATGAAACAGGAACAAATAACATTTTTCTGTCCTCTTTTCAATATTTTAGACTATGTCATATGCTGAAATTGCTTTTCCAAATAATTGTTTGGAGAATGTGAAGTCACCAAAGAATTGGGCTCTTAAATAATACATTACTCTACTAAACCAGCTTATTAGGTATGGTATATTAAGTATTCATTCTAATAGCCTGTTGTGAAAAAGAAGACAATTTGATACATGCTGATAATATTACTTACTACAGGAGAGCCACTAAGCGGAATCATGCAGACAGCTACTCCAGGTGGACAACTGACATACTTGATAGAATTTAATGGTTGGCAAATATTTATGTAGAAATCTGGATTCTGATCAGTAAAGTCATCGAATATCTCATAAGCACTTGTCCAATGGATTAAAGGGGAAAGGTCAATCACTCTGCTGCCATTGGTAACTGAACAGTCTACCTGTGGGCGGGAGAGAAAAGATTCACATATATATTCACATGTAGAAACAATCATTATGAACTGTGTAATAGACAACCATTATGAGCTGTGCAATAGATAACATATTAGAAAAAATGACATAAACATTTCATTTATAAAAATTGGGGGAGATTTATTACAGTAGATTTTTTTTAAAAAAAGAAAGAGTTGTCTTTTGTTTTATTACTGCTATTATCAAGGAACTATAAAGGAGAAAATATCACCAATACTGACAGGGCAGGCTACTATATATAAACAGATAGCAAACCCTGCTCCTTTCCAGCACAGAAGACGTTGCCTAGCCAAATAAGGAAATATCGGCACAAAACAATAGAGAGCCAACTTGTAAATATAACTGCTAAGAAAATTAGAAATCATTTCTTTGCATTTCTTAAACTTTTTAAAATTTCTTACACTTTTAGCTTTCTCCTTGATTTTTTTTTCTTTTATTATTGTATTAGCTTTTATCTTTTTACAAACTTTTAATGAAATTATTAAAAGAGAGAAAGAAATCCAGAATGTTTTGACTATTAATGTTTATAGATGAATCTGCATTGAGTGAACAAGATGTATGTCACCACTTACTTTCAGCATGGCATAGCAATAGCAATAACAGACTTATATGCCACAGCATCATGCTTTATAGCACTCTTTGAGCAATTTACAATGCTAACATATTGCCCCCAACAATTTGGGACTTCATTTTACCAATCTTAGAAGGACGCAAGGTTGAGTCAACCTTGAGCCAGTCAGGATTCAATTCCTGGCTGTGGGCAGAGTTAACCTGAAATGCTGCATTCTAATCACTGGGCAACCATGGCATTACCATGGCTATTTCCCTTGTTTCCTCCCATTTCCTTATTTCAGCCATTTTGGTTCCAACATGGCATAAAAAACCAGCTCACCTGCCCTTCAACTCCTTCCTCCCTCTCCCTTTAATCTGTTGCTGATATCCCAGCATATCTCATATCTCTAGACTCCCCATTCTTCCCAACATCTTTCCTTCCTCTCTTCAGCCATCGTTGTCCTTGGTTTGTTTTTTTTAAACTTCTCATCTGCCCAGAATAAATAGCCCGACTGTGGAACCAAACAATACCCACATGTGAGTATTTTGTTTGGACATGGAATACACCAAACCAGCTGTTTTATGCCTGGAATGTTCTGCACATACTAATTGCAGCAGAGACACTAAATGCAGACATGATGTTATTCAGAGACTTAGTTCTGGGATTCTGTGTTTCTTCTTCAACCTCGTAAATGAATTTGTTCTATCTCCTCCTCCAATTACTCTGGCTAAGATCAAATTTAACTGTCTTTCAAAATCACAATGGCTTGCTTCAGTTGTTAATCATTAGTTGTATTATGTCTGCATTGTACTAGATTTGAATGCCTTTTGACAGAAATTTCAAGTGATCTTAATTAATAAACACTATATTGCCTCTGTTATGCTTAATAAGAACAGCTTATTTTCTTTCAATAACTGCCCTGCAAAACAGCACAAATGAGTGTAATAAATCTGTATTGTCTATTATGTTGCAACTTTCTCCCCCAAAACTAGAGGATGTAAACATTTTAAAAATCTTAAACAACACCAGGTCATTTTAGATAAAATTAAGTTGATAAAACAGTCAATTTGCTTACCACTCTTTCTTCTTCACAGGCTAAAACAGTATGCCAAGAGAAAAAATAAGTGCATGTTTTCTCATCAAATGAAATGAGAACTGGCTGACTGCCAGGCCCAGCATCCAACCTGCACACAAAGGTGAAATAACTCATGTACTTCAGAGCCGGATCAGCAGGACAGGTCTCGCCATCTTTGTAGACAAGTTTCAAAACCCCATCTTCATAGGTTAATGCTTTGTTTAGTTGTCCAGCATTAATTGATGGTTGATGGCTACCTGTGATGCAAACTCCTATTAATAGAATAGAGAAATGCTAGTGAGGTTTTTTTTTCTTTTTCTTTTGTTTTTTTAACAGAAGAAATATTAAGTTCAACACGATTAGTAGGGAAAATGCTAGTTTATTAATACATCAAGAAAAAGATATGCTTTTATAATTTTGGTTAAAAATACTATTTATCTATTCTCCAGCACTGGGATCAAGTTGCTTAATGGTTCATTGCATAATCCTAATACTGTTCTGTTCTTTCATACTTATTTCTTCAATATAAAGTGGGCAATTAAGGCCTACAATGCCCACCAGGAGGCGATGTAGGTTACTTAACATCAGATAGATGGGATAGTGTCTTTACCAGATCCACTCTACAGCATGATATGCAGTGAACATGCACCTTTTTCCTCAACAGTCTTGTATCTCATACTGTAAACAATATAGTGAGTGGCTGTTTAAGTATGGCATAATAGTGTATGCTTGTAAAATATAGCGTACATATGATCCAATAATCTTTAAGTTACAGGTAGATCACAATTAGTGCAAGTCTGAATAGTGCAAAATTTGATTTAGCGTTAATTTATAAACTGATACCAGGTCTCATTTAATGTAAGTCAAAATTCAATTAATGCAAGGCTGCATATATGCAGTTGAGACTAGTGCAGGCACAGCCACAATTGGGGTTTTAGAAGCTAATTGTCTTTTGTGCAACATGGAGAAAAGGAAGGTTTGGTTTGAAGAAAATATATACACATTACATTAAATTTTAAAATTGCCTATTTCCATTGAGCTGAAACCAATTACCCTATTTCCCATAGAAAAATCTCTTTGAATAGTGTGAATTCAAATAATGTGACCATTTTGTGGGATTCATTAATGCACTATTCGAGATCTAGCTGTGCAGATTGTATGAACGGCTGATAAACTGGATATACTGGGAAGGAAGCAAAAACTTACCTCATGAGAAGAGCACGCATCATTATCCAGATACAATCCTACATTTTATTGAAATGTACTACTGTTACATCACATATCGATAGTAACATAGGTTTAAGAAAAAAAAGTATCACAACAATCTCTTTCTATCCTATGAAGCTGGTTTTAATATCAGCATCTCAAGTCAAAACTTACCAGTATCTCCACCACATGAAGTTTTAGGTTCATCACACACACTCAACTGGAGCATTCTCTGGTTCACAAAATCAAAGAGAGTGTAGCCAGCCTGTCTCTTTAAAGGGTTAAGGTCAAAGAGATGACCTGAAAGAAAACAGAAAAGGAAAGGGGAAAAAACAGAATATTACTATGGAAAATACTTTTTTTATTAAAACAATCAAGATGCTGAATAAGCTGACTCCAGTAGAACATCAAAAATTCAAAACCAGTATTAAAGTCATTCGTTCAGGACCTATTATTTATAAAGATAATAAAGATGGTATATAAATAAATACCCACAGAATTTTAACATAAACTATAAACCTAAGTGTATATGGTGTGATGGCTTTCATCTCAAAATATGCACAAGGTCCATAGAATGAGACCCAAAGCCTTCCTGATACTGTGGTCAAAGAATAGATACAAATTTCATATAATAGTGGTATGGCTTTTATTCTGTACCAGTATAATAGAGAATATGGCACAGAATACAGATATAAGAGGTCATGATGGCAGGACTGAAATTTCCATCACAAAGCAATCCATTTTTAAAGCAGGACGTCATATGACTTCATCACTTGATGACAGCAATCCCAGCAGTCCCCACTGCTGTGGTTAAACAAGGATCAGTGGAAAGAGGCAGGAAACAAGGCAAGCAAGTCAAGAGCTATGATGGGGCAGGTGATATGTATGCAAATAGGTGGGTATCATGGATGGGTACTAAGGAGTGTAAGCAAGAACTATGGGGTATTAAGTTGGCAGGTGTTGGAAAAAAGGGCAAGAGTGGGAACAACTTGGTATAGTGACTTTCAACCTCCTGCCAGCTTCCCCATTCTCTTTGCTTTGTGGGAAAATTACAAATGGTATGATTTTGTGGCACATAGCCACAGGATGCTGCAAATGTTGCAACTGTGAATGACTGTGTTGCTCTTTTCTTGTCATGCCCTTGTTAGAGTCAGACTCTGAGGGAGAGGAAGAACAGCTGACAGGGAGTGGAGATGTGGCTCTGGAGGGGCAGAGGCCAGCTGGACAGTCAGAGGAAGAACCAGGCCCATCTCCTCTTCATCCTAGGACACGCAGGGAGGAACGGAGAAGGCAACAACTTGGCTTACGAGAGAGGAAGCGGCCATGATCCCCCTCATTGGTTGCAGCTGGGGAGAATAGTATATAAAAGAGATGGTTAAAACACAGCGTTGCCAGAAGCAAAGTGTATGTTATTTTGGGCTGGCGTCCTTCCAACAGACTGTGCCTTGTTATCTCTTTGAAGTTGGTAATTACTTATCCCGGACTGTTGTGGAAATTCATTCATTGTAGTTTGTTTTAGTTTTTTATTTCACCTCTACTTGCTCATTAAGTTCGGACTGTATTGCTTTCTTTTGAAGACTGTTTTTGAATATGCTTTATCTCCAACTGAGAATTATTGAACAGTGGGGCCAAGTTGGAGGCATTAAAGGACATTTATTTACGTTTTGGATTTTGTTATGTTTTTGTTACACTCCGGGTCATCACATTTCTTCTATGCAAGCTTCCTTTGAAATTATTATGGTGTGCATATTTTCCTGCGATAGCAAATATTTCCAAGGTTTTTTAAAAAAAACTAAGAAAGAGAGATATATCAATCAACATTTAAATGTGTAATTGCTGCAACTCCAATCCCTTTGCTTGGCTTTCAGACAGCAGTAGCTGTAATGCAGTGCAAGTAGCTTCAAGGAAGCACTTTAATTTATAAAGCACACATCTGAAGATTTTGCACAACTATAATCAGTTCATTACTTGAAGAAAAAAATGAGTACCATTACCATAAAAGGAATTCCTATTTATGAGGAACATTCATCTCAATCAAGTTAAAAGGAAAAGATTTTAATATATAAAAATAATGATGGCAGTAATGCACTTCATTAAAAGAGAATATTGATTAATATGTGTATTGTTGTCATAAATCAGTCAAACAATAGTTCTAAATATTCTCAACTAAAAACTACACAATAAAATATATAGGGAAAGGAAAGCAGCATTTACCAAATACAAAGAGAAAGTGGAGCTAAGAAATACCAAGAGGTACATGGGCATGGAGGCCAAAGGGCAACATCCTTGCTGGTAAAAATGAGGACTATGGAGATTATGCTAAGAGAATTAAAGGATAAAAAAGCCTAATTTTTCTAGATGGAAGGTAGTCGAGTCTAATTCTATGAAAAAGCACTTGCTTCCTTTTGGATTTCTTAACTTTTTGTCTATCTTTGTCAATGAAGGTTGTCAGAGCTTTCTGTGGGCCACAATGAACCTCTCCCAAATGTATTAATACAACCAACATGCAATATGCCAAAGAATAAACAAATCGCTTTGTTAGATTCAGTAGCTAGTTGTTCTCTTTGGCTGCAACAACTACAACCAAACACTTTTGGTATTTAGCCATCAGGATTTTGTGTTACTATATGGGAATTATGGCCCATTCCTTCAGGGCACACTGCTTTAGTTCAGTTAACATTTGAAAAAACACTGAGGATTTTCTAGAATGAATTGCTTGTTCCATACCCTGAGACATTTCCATGGTATTAGATGTCAACTCTAGTCCTCTTTTCTACTTACTTGTTACATTTAGTCAACCCACATTTAGAGAAAAATATTACCTGTACGAGGGTTAGACACAGTGCAATTATTGTGCATATTGCTTTTCAGAGGACATGCAGCAGCTGTATACCACATAAAATTATATTCACAATCCATATGGGCTGTTACCAATTCTGGATTGGAATTCTGGCAGATAAAAAAAAAAGGAGAGTATGAGTACATGCAAAGCTAATACACAATGGCTTTCTCAGTATTCAAGAAACAACTTTTGTACTTAGAAAAATAATGAAAACATGGCAAGCTGGGATCAGTTCATCTTTTTTCAGTGGTCACATAAAATATGTGACTAGTATTGATTAACTGGATGCTAATGAATTCACATTTTAAACAGGTATGGAGATGATCTCCACACACTTTGAAACATTATTCCATCAGTATAACCAATGGTCAGGAATTTTGGAAGCACTGGTCTAAATTTCTAGAAGATACCAGTTTGCTTATCATTACTTATAAGAGTTTTATGAAGCAGAAAACTTTATTTTGTTTTTTTTTCCTACGGTCAATATTGGTTATTTGCTATCTTGCTATCATACCCAAATAGCTGTAGCTAAATAACAGCTTCCTCTTAAGAAATGAAAAGATGAATTTTATTCCATGTAGAAGCAAATTTATGAAAATGAGATCCAAATAAAAATTAGGATCCTAATTATATGACCATTATTTTCATAGGAGCCTATGAAGTGTTTTCATTAAGCCCTCAATAAATGAAACATACTTACATCTTTTTTTTCATCACATTTGAAATGGATGACTGCAGATTTGTTCCGCATATGGTCTTCACACTTCTCACCATTTATATATTTAAGAACAAAAATACCATTTTCCCATCTCAGCCCCTCAGCCACTTCACCTAAGCTTATATACTTAGAACCATTCATTAGGCAGGCTGCTGCATCTGGGGGACAAAAATCTAAATATGGAAACAAACAAACAAAAAGCCCAGTAAGAAAACAAAAAAAATTTTTTTAGTATGGATATATATACACACAGAAAGAGTACATTAAAGAAATAACATTTAAAAAAAACATATTCTAGATCTGGCAAAAAAATAAAGCTTACTTCAAAATGAGACAGTCCTTATTATAGATAAGATGTAATATAGATGAAATCATTGCTCAGCAATTGTTTGTAGTCACGGAGAACCCTTCAAAATCTACTTACTACCTGGTACCATTGCAACGTTCTGGTGGTCATTTGCCCTTACAACCAACTGCAGGGCCACTGCAGCATTCGCCACCCACCCAGCTGTCTATCTCCCTAGCTTGCACAATTCTGATCTGACACAACATCACACCTGAATGGTAAGCAGTTGAGTGGCCAATAAATTTGAACAAAGGAATGTCTTTTCCAGAATCTTCACGGCTACTCTACCAAATGCTAGTCTGTGATGTATTTCTTGACTGCTTGTTCCTTTACTGTTGATGGTTGAACCTAAAAGGCAGAAGCTATCAGTATCTTTATTGCTAATTTTAAAGCTGGTCATTGTACCTGTTAGCATTTATTGTTCTATCTTTATGTTTAATTTGATCACTTTTTTCTCTTTGCTTTTTAACTTTTGTTACTAGACCTTACAAATCCTTTGCATTTTCATTTATCAGGGTAATGTCATCAGCATAGTGTAAGCTAGTGATGTTTCTTTGTCCAATTTTAAAACCATGTTCTTTTTCCATTCCAACTTCCCTTAATAAAGACTCAGCATACAGGTAATCCTCAAGTTACACCAGTAATTTGGACCAGAATTTAGGTCACTAAGTGGTGCAGTCATAAAATGCAATGTCACATGACTACATCAAATAGCAACAATCCTACTATGCCCTTCCACCAGAATTTAGATCACTAAGTGGTGCAGTCATAAAATGCAATGTCACATGACTACATCAAATAGCAACAACAATCCTGCTATGCCCTTCCACCAGAATTTAGATCACTAAGTGGTGCAGTAATAAAATGCAATGTCACATGACTACATCAAATAGCAACAACAATCCTGCTATGCCTTCCACCCCTCCATTGACATCATTAGCCTAGAACCTACCATATCCAAGCCGTTCTGGGCTTGGTCTCTCCCAGTCCTAAGCCTGAATTTTTCCAATGTAAAGGAATGCCTCCCCTTCAACTATCCCCCTTTCTCCCATTTTTGCCCTTCTGGCTTCCCTGCACTCTGCCTTGTGGTGCAGCAGAGCGCCCCAGAGCCACTTGACTCAGGGGCTTCTTGGGGCGTAACAGCTCTGGGAGCATCAGCTGCCCCAGCAACCTGGCACAAAGCTGTAGCCTTCCCAGAAAGCTGCAGCCATCCCATCCCAATCCCAGCTGTAGCTGACCGAGTAAGCCCATGCTTGATCCAATAGCGTGGCACCAAGCTCTTACAATCTGCTGTCCATTGTTTCATTGTCCAGATTTGTATAACTGATAGTGAAATTTTATTCATTTACACAGATGGGAATATTTCCTATTTACCAACAGATATATGGCAAATCAGGCATAAAAGACTAGATTTAACTTGAGCAAAATCACTCACCACAAAGAACTGAACTATTTTGTTCAGAATCTGGTGGCACATTCAAATTTTTTTCCAAAACCACGTGTGAAACTTCTGAGTAAATAGCATAACCTTCCCCTAATTCTTACCAGCTCCCAGATGAGGTACCAATGATCTACAAACATTGATATAGTATTTCTGTGAAGAGCTAGTCTTTGAAATAGTCTCCCAGTTTTTCTTTTGTTGGATCAGAGGAGAGAGATCATAGGAATTGCCAACACTATCTCTACAAAACAAGGAAAAAAACATTTAAGGATAAATGAACAGAGTAAATATATTCAAGATGTAGAGAACTTCTATTACAAAAATCCAAGTCAAATATTCAAAACAATCATATTTACATAAATTTTGAGTGTATGCACAATTCTTTTGAATTCCTCTCTAATCACATAAAGAAATTCTAATGAAATGCTGACATCCAATATTCTCCATCATCCAAACTGCACCCTGGAGCACTAGGGCTAAAATAGACTGTGATCCCAAGCCCAAGTATTATCCCCAGTTTCTTGGCAGGCATAGCTGCCTCCTGAGGAAAATTGGGAAATTTTATAATATTAATCTTAACCTACAACCCTGACAGGCATATCAAAATATTGCAAGAAAATACTTAAATGTATACTAGCATTTGCCTCTATTTTTCAATATTACTACTTTAATTAATTCTTCTTTTCTTTGAATTAAACCACACAATTTTACCTCAACAGCATTGAAATGCTGCTCATGTACAAATAAGGCTACAGTTACAGATGAGGAAAACTTCAGAAGAATGTCATAGCAAATCTTATATCTGGTATGGATTAAGCAATAGACTGATGGAACAGAAAATCCTAAATACACTATGGGGAAAGACAACTTACTTATAGGAGCATTCAACAGATTTGGCAGGTGGGCAGGCAAAAGGAGTGTGCCATTCAAACATATAGGTGCAATCCTCAGTTTCCTTCAGAAATACTGGCTATGGAAATAATTAAAAAACACCCTGTTGCAAGTTCTAGATCTAGACCACATCAGCACCAGATCTAAAAATATTAAATCATGGATGGACATTTGGAAATGCATCCTCAAACTCTTTTGCAGAAGATTTCAAGACTGAAATTTATTGGGGTGGAAGAAAGGAAGCAAAGCCAAAATTGTGGGTTGGACTCTTTCCACTGAAAACATCTTAGCAATCTATAATCAAATGAACCAATCCTTTGACATAGCCTCTTCCTTTAAACCACAGGTGTCTAAGGTTTCAACTTGCCTGGGCAGTATTGAGTGAAGATAAATTAAATTGGGTCACATATAAATATACAGTTAACATATATAAACACACATCAGGTTAAAAGTTTATGATCTTGTGGGGCTGCATTGCTAGCTGTTCAGGGCCATATGTGGCTCAAGGGCTGTAGGCTGGAGATGGCTGCTTTAAGCTATTGCAATTTCATCATTTTTAAAAAATTTCCATGCCATTTATTAGGCTTCTTCAATAAAAGAATTGGAACATATATAAATAAGTGACAGCCACTGCAGCACAAAATTAATGAAAAAGAAATGAGAGTGACATGGCAAGAACATATATATTTTATATTCTTCAAGCAGGGTAATTCTTTAAGAAAAGCACTGCACAGGACAAAGCAATGGATAGGGTTAGGGTTAGGCCTGGACAAAAGCTACATATGATTTTCTTTAAAATTAATTAAAATTAAATTAAACTACATATATTTATTATTTTGCCTTTCTAATACAATGCAAAAAAATAAAAAAGGGATTGCCTTTGATCAGCAACTTGATCAGCAACTTCATTTGCATTTGGGGACTCAGTTTATATCTTTGTCCTTAATAAACATGTTATCTAACAAGCAGCCATCAGGATTATGCACCTCTAATCTCTCACTGCATTTAATTTTTGAATAGTTGATCTATACAGAGCTTCTTTCTCTTTTCAAGTTAGACAACTGCCAAGCCACATTTAAGTATTTTGGAACAAACCAAAAACCCAACTCTCCTTACCTGCAAATTAGGATTAGGATCACAGTAGAAAAAGATGGCTGTTGATCTGTTATACACCTTGTGACACATGTCCCCACCAGTGTAGTTTATCTTAAGTAATCCATTTTCATATATCAGTCTTTCAGTCTGCAAACCTAGTTACAAAAATGTATGTAACAAAATATTAAGAGAAACTTATTGAAAATTTAAAGTTTCTAAGCATATGTGCGTGGAGACAATGAGCTATCTTTAGGCAGAAGAAGATTCTTAGACTTGTATCAAAAAACTAACATAGATATGTTTCTGGGAGAAGGGAATGGAAGTTTTAACAATCCAGTTTTAATCACCAGAATACTTTACCCTACCAAAACTTCCAATGCTAGTCTTTACATTAAGTTGAGCAATCACACAAACTATTCCTGCATATCATTTGTCCAAGAAAAGCCAAAAACATATATGTTCATTACAGACAGACAATACTGTTATAGATAGATAATACCTCTATCAGTTTGCCACTACTCTGTAATCTGGAGGCACACAGTCTTTGCTTTGGACCACAACTCCCACAATTCATAACGACTGGCCATTATCACTGTAGATTTTGGGATTCACAAACGACATTCATTTGTGGAAACTCTTGGTCTGGCTCTTCCACTCAGACTTGTCTGGCTTGGCTGATCCTTCTGGTATACTCTTTGGTAGTATACTTCCAGCATAGCTCTCAACAGAACACACAAGCTAACAGAACACACAAGTCCCATCTCCACAACAAGGGGGCAACCATATGGAGAGAGTTTTGTTTATTCCACTTCTATAGCTATCCATATGTGAATGATTTTTTTTTGGGGGGGGGATTTACAGTGTGGATGGAATCCCATTGCCTGTTCTGCTGTAGAGTGTCCAGGCATCCTGCCTGTGCTCTAATTACCTTTACTTTATCACATAAAAAGAGGATGGAAATCACTTAAGAGGTAAAGCTAAAAGCATATACCTAAGATACATAAACTGACAAGTATATGCATTTATATATACTGTATGTATAGATTTGTATATTTATAAAAATGCACAGAAATTAAGAATTCCACAGTGCTTTCAGATGAATTTAAAATTCTGTGAAGGTACGCGAGGAAGGACATTAACAATCAGTAGCAAAGAGTTTCATCTTAGTTGGCCTACTGTAATCACATGGAGTTATTAGCATATCCAGAGGACTGCTGGCTGTGGAAGCAGAACTATGCAGCTACGACAAATCAATCTCAAGTTAGCTAGAGTAATATCAAATGTTGGGATTCAAGAAAAGTTCCATAAAGACATTTGCTTGGATAACAAAACAAGGCAACAATCTGAGAATGACCTTACCTGCTATTTTTTTCGCATGTGGCTCTTGTTTTTTAATTTGACATGATGACACAACATCTTCACTGTTGCGAGATTGTATGCAAAGCCCTGTTGTTAATTTATCACAAATTCTAAAGTAGTAGTCATATTCTTCGGTGCTGACTTTAATATCATTCCCACGAAGTGGTGACAAGTTATATACATAACTATATCTTGGATCTTTCACTTGACAGTTCTCACCTTAAAAAAAAAATCAAAACCACAAGGGAAAAATTATGATCTAATGCTGTAGAAAGACATAGTTATTTATTTAAGACAATCACTTTCTTTCAGAAAGTTCCTTTAAACAGAAATTCCAGTGTACAAATTTTTGTAAAGCAAATTGACTATAATTAAAACTACTTTCACAGTAATAGATTATCCAATGCAAGTATAAAGCAAAATCTGTTCTGTGTCAAGAAATATGAACTCTGGTGGTACAGTGGTTTGAATGCAGTATTGCAGGCTGCCTCTGCCCATAGTCTGGAGATCAATCCTGAGGGGCTTAAGGTTGACTCAGCCCTCCATTCTTCCAAGATTAGTAGAACGAGGACACAGATTCTTGGAGACTAATGTAAATCACTTAGAAAGATAGATTTAAGTGCTTCTCCTATATAGCTGAACCATTCTAGGTAGGATATAAGTTGTCTGAATTAAATTTGGAACAGCTTGATTGTTCCAGGTTTTGACTACCAAAACATTGAACAGGAAGGCCTTATGGGGTAAGTAGTGCATGGCTGGTGCATCATGCCCCACTTTCTCCACTTCACATTTGCATGCATGTGCACCATCAACTTCCTTTCCATTACCTTTCCTTAATGACTACTCTTGTTTTTTTCATCTTCTCACTTTGAAAACTATATGGCCAAAGCATATCGCTAAAAAGCAAACTAAAGAATATATAAGATGTTACAAATGGCTCCACACTTCTGAAGAGAATCAAAAATTAAATATTTTATGTATTTTATTTTTCTTCACAAATCCTCCCTTTTTCCTATATATTTTATATAACTAAAATATGAAAATGTTACATCTCTAGCAGTACAGACAATTGTTTAGTTACATAATACTTCTGCTCCAGGAACACCTGCATCACTTGTTTTCTGAACATATTACATGCATCACACCCAGATACAAAAAGTGAGGCCATCTCTTCTGGACCAAAACCCATCTCTGGCCAAATAGTGAAGACTCCAATTCCAAAAAGTAAAAGATAGAATTAGGTCAATAACAATTTCTTATTTGGTACATTAAATTAAAAAATAGTTAATATTAGCAGCTGTAACTTGCTAATAATTTTTGATATGGGATGTATATGCATAATTATATTGTTCCCTATATGAAATAGTTGAAAGTTAAGAATTCTGCCATATACCCAAATTAAAAAAGAACTTACAGGGCATTTAAGTTCAAGATAATACTAGTCTTTCTTCTTACATATTAAATACAAACTTATTCATGAGTTTTAAATATATAGGTTGAAGAACAAAACTCTTTTACCTTCTGCTCTGTGCACAGGGCAAGCTGCTAGAGTTCTCCAGAGAAACACAAACTCACATTCCTTTTCATATTGAAACACTGGTGATCCCTAAATATAAAGATGAAAAGTTTGACAGGTTTCATGCATGAATGAATGAACATCTGATTCCCTTACATGGTACTGAATCACCATTCTCTGGATTCACAGGCAATTATTCCATTCAAATTTCATTTGTCAGAAAACCCAAAAACCTAGGAACCTGAGAATTTTATTTCTGACCTATCATTTCACAACCCAACTAATCAATATTGGTACACAACAGACATGACTGATATTGTGGGACAACAATAATATCTGTATCCCCATTTTAAATACTTTTGCAGCAGAATCACAGTAATGATTGTGGGGGAGGATGACATGATTCTCAAGTTGCAGACATTTCATCACATACTGGCTATTTTTGTAACCGATGGAAGCAGCCTTGTTCTCATACACTGACTTCTTTAGAGGTGGCAGAGTGTATTTATCTATCAAATTTGGAGACTGCACATCTTACTCACTTACAGTATGAGGGAGGGAGGGAGGAAGGCTAAGACTCTAAACTGTGCATCAAAATTAACTTAAAGCCTTTTAAGCCTAAATAAATAAAACTTCTCATCAACCTATATTACCACATCTTCTGAGGCTTTCTCTGAAGTGGAAAAATGGAAATGAATGTTCGAACTGAGCAATGTATGCTGCTCAATATGAAATAGTCATTTTTAAATAAAACAGTCTTGTATTTTATTTTACTTTAAATTTAGTAACCTATTTTAGCAACAGTGATAGGATATATTGTACACCAGGGGTCCCCAACCATCGGGCCCCAGACCAGTACCGGTCCGTGGATCATTTTGTACCGGGCTGTAAAGAATGAATAAAATATATTTGTGTATAAAATATGTATAAAAATATGTTTTTGCTTCCGGGTGTCTTATTTTGAAAGACAACCACTTCCACCCTCGCAGAACTTCACGGATCGCATTGCTAAAGCCCCACTTCCACCCTCGCAGAACTTCACGGACCGCATTGCTAAAGCCCTTTACTATTGGGGAAGAATTGATTTTGCCGGGGCACGAAAAAGTGTTTCTGCATGAAACTGGTCCCTGGTACAAAAAAGGTTGGGGACCACTCTTGTACACCTTTAGAAGCAGAAGAAAGTTTGTGAAACTATTCCACGCAAATCAATTACACACAATCATATGACACAGGTACAATATATTATTACTTTTGGAGTCCCTGATTCTCTTCAGAAGAGGGTGAGGGAAGGGTGTTAAAGACTGCTCTAAGGGAACCTGGACAGTATCCCAAGGAGCCATCCAGGGAAGAGATAATGTGTAGCTGTACACCCAAGTTTCATCCAACCAAAGCCTTTGAAGTTAGAAAAAATGAAAAGTCTTGGAAATATGCACCTATATTTTTAAAGGAACAGAATTCCTAATCTTCATGACACATTAAAGAATGTTGCAACAATACAGACAAGTTGGAAAAGATATGAATGACAAATATAATTTCATCCTGCAAAGTTTCAAAAAGCAGTCATGTTATAGCATCTAGATATTGAAATACTAGACTTTGCATATACAGTACACAGTATTTTTCAAACCTGGTAACTGTGAGAGGTATCTTGGAGACTTAGTGGACAGCCAATTAAATATGAGTCAACAGTGTGCAGCAGGAGCCAAAAAAGCAGGAGCCAAAAAAGTTAATGCAATCTGAGGTTGCATTAACAGAGGAATACAATCAAGATCAAGGGAGGTACTCATACCACTCTATAAAGCCTTAGTAAGACCACAGCTAAAGTACTGCATCCAGTTTTGGTCATTACACTGTAAAAATGATGTTCAAACTCTAGAAAGAGTGCAGAGAAGAACAATCAAGATGATTAGGGGACTGGAGACTAAAACATATGATGAACATAACAAGAACTGGGCATGGCTGGTCTAGTGAAGAGAAGGACCAGGGGAGACATGATAGCAGTCTTCCAATATTTGAGGGGCTGCCACAGAGAAGGGGTCAAGCTATTTTCCAAAGCACCTGAAGACCAGACAAGGAATAATGGATGGAAACTGAACAAGGAGAGATTCAACTTGGAAATAAGGAGAAATTTTCTGACAGAGCAATCAACCCATGGAACAGAAGTTGCCTTCAGAACAGATGTTGCCTTCGTGGAAGCTTCATCACTGGAAGCTTTCAAGAAGAGACTGGACTGCCATCTGTCAGAAAAGGTGTAGGATCTCCTGCATGGGCAGGGGGTTGGACTGGATGACCTACAAGGCCCTTCCTACTCTTAATCTGTAAGTAAGATGTATGACTTCAACTCAATAGGTTGGCTATGGAATTCTGGGATTCCACACACCTTAAAGTTGCCAAGTTTGAAAAAAAACCCTGCTACACATGAACTTACCATAGCTTGATCACACTGGAAAATTATCCGTGTTGAGTACTGTTGTTTATCTTTGCATTTGTCTCCACTTAAATACACAATACTAAGGGATCCATCGGTGGCAGCCTGAGGACTTATTTGAATGACACCAAGATTCTGACCTTTATCAGCATATTTCACACAAGCTCCTATTACGCCAGCTGCAGCCAAAAGACACATTTCAAAATAGAAGTTTATGTTTTCCAAAAGGGTTGCATTAATTCTTTTTAAGGGGGGCTCAGAGGTAATTTAATATTCTTTTCTCCTTTTTTTAAGTTAATCATATCTGGACTGAAGATGTACTAATTAAATATACTCAATATGACTTTGTTGACACACAAGGGTTTTTCTTTACTTCCCTTATTTTTACAGTTGGCTTTCCGTACAAAAAAAAAATAAAATTGGTTTAAAACTATTATTTCTATCTTTATATAACCCAAGCATTAAACTGATAATTGCTATTCTCCCCTATTATAACATACATTCTAACATTACAATTCAATTTGACAAAGATAAAAGAACAAAAGCCAGCTTAAAAAGCTTTTAGAAACAGTTCAATCGATTCTTTAAATCAGGGGTAGTCAACCTTTTTATACCTTCCACCCACTTTTGTATCTCTCTTAGTAGTAAAGTTTTTTCTAACCGCCCACCGGTTCCACAGTAATGGTGATTTATAAAGTAGGAGACAAAACCCCTACCACCCACCATGAAAGCTGGAATGCCCACTAGTAGGCGGTAGGGACCAAGTTGACTACCACTGATTTAATTCATTTGAAGGTTCTGAAACAAACTATTGCCAGGTTTACACAAGAGAGGTGCCTAACTGTTTGTTTAGCTTTGATTAATATGATCGGCAAATGAAGTCACCACAATGCTTGGGAAAAATGAAAAAGAAGAAAAAAAGAGAACGACCAGCAGCACGGTGAATAGATTCAGTTAAAATAATGATGAATGTACCATCGGAAGACATGAAAGACCACGTCACGGACAGATCAGCATGGAGAAAATGTACCTATGTATCATAGGAATCGACAGTGACTAGATTGTACACAATAAATCAATCAATTTAATAAAGTGTAACAAAATTACAACTGGGGGGATGCTTGCAGCTCATGAGTAACAGGATACAGATTCCTGATTCAATCTGTTGCCTGAACCGTATCATTGTAATCTGTTCAACTATGTCTGCTCATTTGAATTCTAAGCTCAAACCTACATCATTAGTTAACCTACGATACTTACCAGGACATCCAGGTATATAGGGAAGTGGCCTGCAAACACTGAGATAGAAAGTTCTTTTTTTGGCATCTGTTGTCGTATCCAGGGCAATCCAGGGTTCATGATCTCTGCTCAAGTCACTCAGATCATATTCATTGCCATCAGAATCTGAAAACACAAGCAGGAACTGGAAACGCTTGATTAAATCAAATCCTCCTTATCCAAGTCAGACCCCCAATTTCTAAAAGGTTAGTCATCGAAGCCTGACATTTGAAGAGCAAAGTAATAAAATAATATTAAAACAAAATATGCATTGTGTAACCAGAAGATTCTACAAATAAATGTTGGGTGCTTCACTGTACATAACTTCCTGGTATATTTATTTTAAATATTTAAGAACATCTCGAGAAATAATCAAAAAATGTATGTATGTAGATTCTCTCCCTCTCTTCCCCCCCCTCTCTCCCCCCTCCTCTCTCTCTCTTTCTCTGTGTATATAAATTCTGGACATCCCACATTTAAAAAAATATTTTTTAAAGAGACCGAGCATTTTAAATTTTCACCTATCTTTGCAGTATTAAGTCAAAAACTACTTCGATGTTTCTTCATTTTTAAAACATAATTTACAAGAAAAACAATACCTTACAAGAATTACAGTGCCTTAGGCAAAAGAGAAGATTTGTAGTATAATAAAAAATAATTTCTAAATAGAAGAACAAAATGACTAGCACATCAAAAATCAAAGATTATACTACTAATATGTTTTAAAACAGTTCATGCCTTCTATGGAAGGATAATGAAGTCACATGTGAGCTCAGAATTTCTTAAAGTCTACATCTTTTAAACCAGATTCCACTTGAAAGATCTTTAGATTCTAGAAAATAACAAAGCAGATACCCATAACTTTGAATTTCCACCACTTACTATTTGAAAGTATGACATGGAAAATTCACCTTTTCTAGTTTACTTACCAGTGACTTGGCAATCAACTGGAACAGGTGGGCAGGCTAATGCTGTGTAGAAGTTAAAGTAAGTATTATGAATATTTCGTGCAGAATTCATTTCTTCATGTACAAATTTGAGTTCTCCAGGATAGGACCGATTACAAGTAAAAGTGATGATGAAACTGTCATTAGGCCCTGAAGAATCAAAATAAAAAGTCAAGACAAAGTATTCCTCAATTCTGTTCAGGCAGTGGTATAAACTACAGTACCTGGTGTCAGCCCTGGTGTGCCTGGCAGCACAGAGCTGCCATTCTGGCAGAGAACAGAGAAGCCAGGATTGCCTTTTATGTGGGGACCTGAGAATGACACGGCCACCATGACGCTAAACCCACCAGACCGCCGAGCCCACACCAGACCCGTTACCGCTGCTGACATCAACACCAAACAGCTGTTGGGTAGCAACAGAGTTCAAACAAAAGCAGATGCTTTCACACATGCACACTGAGTGTGGCTGGTGATGGAACTTTGCTGGCCTCCCTGCTTAATGACTCTGCTTAGGGAAGAATGGAGAGTGGGGCACACATGTGGGTGGCTGGGCGGGGATAGGGAACAGTTAAAACTGTTCCTGGGACAGTAACTGGATGGTTAATCCTGTCTTTGAATTTCCAGTTGATGGATGTCAGTTCATGTTGGTGTTTGTGAGGGAGAAAAAAATTTACAATTCAGTACTGTGGTTTTGGGTTTTTTTCCCTCATGATACATCAGAACCTGACACTTGGAGCTGGGAATTCCACTGCTAAGTCTGAGTTGCTGTTGTTGGACAAATCCCACTTAGGCATAACATCACATGATTGTCATTTGCAACCTCCTGCTGATTTCCCTATTGGTTTTGCTTGTCAAAAAACAGCAATAAAAACAGCAAAGGCAGCAATCACATGTGAGGGACATTGCAAGGTTGTAATTGTGAGCCAGTTGCCAAACATTCACCTTGCTATCACATGACCTTGAGAACACTACAACAGCCACAAATCCAAGAGTTAGCCATAAATCTCGTTGTTCAGCACTATCATAACTTCAGTCACTGAACAAGTGACTGCTGAACAGGGACTACTGTGAATGTTGTTCCTTTAATTCTTCACACACTGAAACATCAGACAGTAATAAGAGCAAAAAAACCCACAAGAACAGTACAGTTAAATGAAAGGAAATGGTTTGCAGGGACAGCAAGGGAAAGACTTTCACTCAGGTTCAGCTTGTACTTTGAAAAAATAAAATGTGTTTCCATGACTGAGTCAGGATACATTTACTAGTATAGGTTAAAGAAAGAACAAATATTAAAGTACGATGGAGATAAATTATACACTGTAAGCAAAGAACATTTTGTACAATCTCTCTTACTGGGCTTTCTTACATATCTTGAATTCCACTTCTCCAGATTTTTAAGCTCCAAACTTTTTTTTACAGGAATGTGGAGAAGAATTAAACTTTTATGTCTATGGATTCAGAAGGTGGGCAAACATATAAAATTTTTAAGGCAATAGCCAACAAGCTGTACACTGTGCATTGGACATAAACTGTTTCAACTCCTACTCTCAAAACGATGCTATAGAGCACTGCACACCAGAACAACTAGACACAAGGACAGTTTTTTCCCTGAAAGCCATCACTCTGCTAAACAAATAATTCCCTCAATACTGTTCAACTATTTACAAAGTGTGCACTACTATTACTGTTAATCTTCTCATCACTCCTTATCACCCATCCCCTCCCACTTGTGATTGTAGTACTGTAACTTTGTTGCTTGTCTCCTTACGATTTATATTGACTGTTTCCTAGTATGATTTGATTGTTGATTGTACCCTATGACTATCATGAAGTGTTGTACCTTATACATTCTTTTATGTACATTGAGAGTACTTGCACCAAGACAACTTCCTTGTGTGTCCAATCATACTTGGCCAATAAAGAATTCTATTCTATTTTGTTCAGTTCTGTTCTATTCCTTTGAATTAAGAATAATAGGTTTTCTCTAGGTATGAGCTCTAGGAACCACAGATTGCAGAAGAAAGCCTGATGGGCACTGCATGATGACTAAATATTATCTTGCAAAGACATGTAGTGACTATATCAAAAAGCAAATGTTTACAAAGAAAGCCACTCTCATTTTACCTGTATAAGTAAGTGAAAGATATCCTTCTGTAGACAACTGAAGAGTTTTGTTCAGTTTCACCAAGCGAATGTTTTGCAGGTCTTCCATTTCACATCCACCAATTGAATCATCAATTTCAGTACCATCAATAGGCCCACATTCATTGGCTGGTCTACAGATACTTACCTAAAAGATTGAACACAATTAATATATGTTAATTTTCTACTATTTGATGGACATGATTGTCAAGACCACACTTGGTAATTGTATCCTCCTCTTTTATTCGTGTTATCTTTACAAGATTTTTACCTCAGTCAAAGTGATACAGAATATAAATGTAAGCTTTGAGTTTGATATGAAAAATTCTAATTCCACAATAACAGCTCTGTAAGTTGCCTTTTACCCTTTTTATCTAACTAGCCCAGGGATGTCAAACTCACGTCATCGCAGTGGCATCACATGATGTATCAGGACTTTTTTCCCCTTCGCTAAACTGGGCATGGGCAGCACGTGATGCATCCGGCCTGCAGGCTGGGAGTTTCACAGCCCTGAACTAGCCCATATAAGTCATCTAACTCATAACTCAGTATTTTCTGTTCTGTTTCATAGCAGCTTTGCAAGATTTAAATTACCTGTCTTTTACATTTAACTACTAAATCCTGCATATAGATAATTTGTTCAGTCCTTGGGCTAGAGCTTTTCGCAATGTGTAGTTCACAGTATATTTATTTGCTGTTTATTAACATTGGTGGTTTTTTTCAAATTTTATTAAACACATTATTGAAAACCATTGAACATGGTGAAATCATATTTAATATATCTTTTTGTCTTACATATTATGATATATATTTCTTATATACATTTACACATATTGAATCTTTTTACATTTAATTTTCCTTCAATACATCATCTGCTATCTTCAGTTTTCATTTAATCACATAGTCTCAAATATTCCTTCTACAAATCCTGTTTCTCTTTTCCATTTTGAGTCCTCCCTTTCCATCCCCACCAATGATAAATTTTGTTATTAACATCTTATTATCAGGAATTCTTTTTACAAAACACAAGATATTGTTCTATAGTTCCCTCAAGAAAGTACACCAATTTATTAACTCATTTCAGAAAAACTGTAAGAACTAAAAAACTAAAATTATTACCATGTAGCTCTTTTTAATTCCTTCGACAATGTATGCTTTTTCCAAAGCTAATGGTTCCAGGTTATATAGAAATCCAGTGTTTGGGTCTTTTACAGAGCAGCTCTGCAGGAAAAGACACAATTCCTAAACTTAAAACATTTGCAGCCTTAGAAATAAAGAGTCAAGGAAGTAATATCTATCATATAGTTATGATTATCTCAAGGTAAGTTATTTATATTCAGGATATTTATCTTGTTGAAAGTCAAAGGATATCAAGTGAAGTAAGGTTAGTAATATTTACAAAAGTGCCCTCTATCTACAGCAGTGTTTGTACCAAATCTTGTTTGGTGAATCACATACAAGGTTTAAGGGCTATGCCATTTGTGTCTCACATCTTCCTTGGAAGTTTTTTTTTTTTTTTAAAGACTTTAAAGTTTGTCCCAATAAAATTTTTAAGAGAATGATCTAGGAAAATTTGATTCAACAAAAAAGATATTATAAAAAGTTGAATAAAAGTTAATTCTAACATCAGTATGCTATTCAGAGCTCTTTGTAAGTTTGCTTGCTTCAAGCGCTTGCCTCTACTATCTTAGTCATCTCCCAGAAGCCTTTCTACATAATGAAAATTATGTAAAGTAATGTAAAATTCCTGGGTAAAAATGTAAAACTAGAATTAGTCTTTGCAGAGGAGAAAAAAGAGGCAGCTGAAACAAGATTTCACCTATAGCATACATGGAAGCTTTCTTAGACTGAATTTCAGATCAACAAGCAAAAGATGGATAATGAGGATTAACATTTAATATATATGAATCCTTCTAACCCATCTTTACACATAGCATGCAAGTATAAGCCTGTTCTCTTACCTGAGACTCGCCTTGTGTAGTGGTGACTGGACAGGCAGCTTCAGTTTCCCACAGAAAAGTTGCAACACAGTCTTTCATCTCTACAAATCTCGGGCTGCTATTCTGGAAATATAACAGGTCCAAAAGTTAAGATAAGGAACACATTGAAAGGAACACACTTTTTTTGCCAATTTTGGAACAAAACTTTGGAAGGGCAACAAGTCAATTTTGAAATTGCTCTGGAAGAGGGATAAGTAAATCTGAAATGGGTCATTGTTCCAACCTGACACCCAGTTTCATTGGAACGCTGACACCGGGCAATACTAAAAAACTAAGCAGAACTGGACTTGGTTAATACCTGGGCAACTAGAAAAATAGCATGGTGATAGACTAAGTGGAATATACTCAATTGTGCTTTAAAATACAGAATTTGTTCAACCATTATCACTTCTATTTTGGAATAAAAAAACCTAGAATAGTTTATTCTCCAGTTATATCACTTTTAATAATATAATCTGTAATAAAAAAGCTAAATTAGTCCCGGTTAATTAACTGGGGTGTCAAACTTGCGCCAACATGCTATTATCACAGAACGTATTGCAATTTCCCCCTTTGCTAAAATGGGGATGGGCGTGGCCAGCGCATGATAGATCTGGGCTTCAGGTACAAGTTTGACACCCCTACTCTATACTATTTCCCTGTGTTCTGATTTCTCAACATTGGGAATTATTTAGCATACTATAATAACTACATATACATGGTCCTTGTTAAGGTGCTTTGAAAATGTTCCAATTCTTTATATTTCTGAAAATTTTAGGGCTTTTTTTGGTTGTGCTTAATTTCCACTCTTGAATGATACTTCAGTTGGATGAAGATGAAATGAATCACAAAGGTTTCAAAGCATACATTGGAGTATTATGATATAATGATTACCCATTCCCTCTTACCTGAAGAAGTATAAAACCATATATATTTCACCACTATGCCTTCTTTGCTGATCAATGGAATTACACTGCCTGAAGTAGACCATATGTGTAATCTAGGGATCCTCCTGGACTCACAACTCTTACCAATAAGCAGATGGCAGTCGTGGCTAGAAAGGCCTTCACACAACATTGTATTGTGCATCAGTTGCGCTCATTCCTAGATCAAGGGGTTCTAATCACACTCCCTCATCCCAAGTCACCTCCCTGTTGGACTATTGTAATGTGCTCTACATCAGGCTTGTTAGGAATGTAAGTCACCTAACAGCTATTTGGGTTGACAATATATAAACCAGGATAAACATTTTAATACTGTATCTTTAAGAATACAAAAAATTGAAATTGGGTGTGGTTACTCAAATGGTCTTCATCTCAGAAGAGAGTCTCAGTCTCTGTTTCCTTCTGTTGAAGAATATTGCTTTCCTCCATTTTTCCTAATTGACTGTTGTTCATGGATTTGATGTAAGTCTGATACTGAACTATTTTTGACATTGGACTTTGTTTTCCCTGGACTGAAAACTGACTGATTTAACCTGTGAATGACTTTGGACTGCTTGTTTTGAACTTTGCTTAATAACACTTTTATTGAAAGTAAAATCCTACATTTACTGTACAGTGTATCAGTGTGCTGTGTGTGTATTATTCAAAACACTACTCTCAATTACATCTCCCTGTATGCACTCATTCTCCTAACAGGAAATTACACTCAACACTGGGTATGGCCCAGACCATACCAGGCCTTCTGATAACTGAGAGTTAGTGTGAATACACAGTACTGACACAGACAGCTGTTTATGTTTAATTATGGGTTTAACTATCCTGGTAAAACTTGGGCACAAAGTCACTTCAACAAGTCTAGTCACTGATACCACCCAGTTGATGGAAACAAAGTATGTTTTCCTGGTCTATGAAGTCAACGTACTTCTGCGTAGAGTAGCTCAGAACCATCGGAGGTAAATGCTTGGGAAAATCCAGCTAATGAGGACGATGCCAAGAAAACTTTTAAACAGAACAAATGAGCTCTTTTAAATTGGATTAACACTGAGTGACGCAGCAGCTAGTCCAGTATTTGTGGAAGAGAGTTTGCTGCTAGGTGTTGGGAGAATTTGAAGAAGATTTATGTCGTGACAGTGTAAAGGTGCACACATATATAACATGTAAACTGTTTAAAGCACATCTTCTGAAAGGTGGATATAAAATATATTTAATTTATTTAGTTATTTTCCTAAATATGAGAAAAAAAGGTTTGTAAAGATGTCCACGAGTAACACAATGTATCATTGGCCCAAATGGATGGGAAGATGGAAAGCATCAGGTGAAGGTAACTGCATACTGTTCTTGTAAAATGAACATTAAACTATGTATATGTACCTAAACTGAAATTTTAAATTTGTTATCAGTAGGGCTTAGTGAAAGCCTTGGTTATGTAGTAACCTTTAGGGAAGATAACTGTATAATGAGAAAGAGGATAAAAGAGTTCTGCATTTAGAGAATGATTTATAGTGATATATGATGACCAGTTTGCAGATGGCTAACTCAGTTTATAACAATGTTAAGCCACTATGAATAATGTTACATTTACTGCACAGATTCTAGGAAACACATTAAATTTCAAAATGCTCAAACAAACTGTCAAATTGTCCCAAGGGAATAAAATTCAAACTGTAGCAAGTATTTAAACTGTAATGTCTGAGCCAAGAGAGAGTAAGGTTACTCGCAGCAAACATGACTTAATGGTTGGACCAAAGAATTTCGAGTTGTGTTTGCTGACATAATTGGTCCTAAGCAAATCAAGTTTAGGGAGATGCCTGCTATATTTGATATTATGGACCATTACTCACGATACGGTTCTGCTATCTTACAAAAAACAAAACAGAAACATCCCAACATTTCTTTAATTGGCTAAGGTTTGCTGAAGAAAAATGAAAAGTAAAGTAATTCCTTTAAGTAACTGATAATTGGAACTGAATTTGTACAAAAAGATTTCAAACAATGAATGAAATTGGGCTGGTGTTTGAGCATAAAACGTTCTTGGCACATTACAGATCACAACATAACTCGCTTGTTGAAGCAAGAGGGGCAAACATTAGAAGCCATGCTTCGTACTATGTTATCTGATTCAGGTTTACCTGAAACATTGTTGGGGTGAAACCATAATGTGTAGTAATATGTTGTTAAACAATGTAGTTAAAATACAACTGGAAGAATTGCCATTCACTCGTATGGCATGGAAGAAAGCCAAATGTAAGTTACCTACACACATTGAGCAAGTAAGAACTGAAAGGGCAAACATAGAGCTAAAGAAGTTATTTTTGTGTTATAGAAGCCAACCATAGATCGTTTAGATTTTGGGAATCAGGCACAGCTCATGTTTATTGTAGTGCTAGTGCAAAATTTCTTGAGCACATTGGGTGGGATAAACGGAACAGGAATCCAGCAATGATATTATTATTGATCAACCAAAAATAATCCCTAAAGATAAAAATAAGTAAACTCCAAATAGCCATTAAAGAGGAAGAACAGGAGGAAATAGGAGTTCAGGCAAGCAGGAGAAGGTAGAAGAACAGGAAGGCATGTGGCACAGGTGAAGTCTACCAGTTAGCCCTGTATAGCAAGACATTCAAACCTGAGTAACACAACCACCTGATAGATATCAGTCTAGTGTTGTATGCCAAAGTGAATACAATTCCAAGTAACTATAGTAAAACTAAATGTATCCTACTAAGGATCAGGCCTTCTTGGCAGAAAGCTATGGATAAGGAAGCTGAATCATTAAAAAACTGAAGTATAATGAACAATGGTTTAAGTTACAACCCAGGAAAACATGCCTATGGATGTAATGCATATATAAGCTAAGAACTAGTGTAGATGGGACTGGTTACACCATAAAGCCAGGTTAGTAGCACAAGGGTTCAAATCAACAGCAAAATGACTTATGATGAGGTGTTTGCACTTAGTCTGAAGGCTAACTACAATAAGGGGCAACATTAGTGTGGGAAGCTAAGAGAAATACATTGGTAAATCATTTGGATGTAGAGACAACGCTTATCGCATGCACCGTTGCAACACACCAAATATTTAAAGAAAACCTTAGGTCTCAAAAATGATAAATACAACTGATTGGCTGGAGATTGGAAGAGTCTTTATGATTTAAAGCAATCAGGATATGAGTGGAACCAATGTATAGTTAAAGAATGTAGCTAAAAAGGCTTTATAGCGGATGGCTGATCCATGTTTGTTTAAAAAAGAAGTAATGGTATGATTTCATTATGCTATTGTTACTGATGTACAATAGCACTAATCACCAAAACTGAACAAGAAGATACTAAAATAATCTCACTGTTAAGAGGAAATTTAAAAAATAAAAGTTAGGAAGAAATCAAACAATATCTTGTTTAAAGATACACATAAAACTAAGGGGAGGATACAAAATTTCACAGGTAGATAAATTAACGCAATTACTAAACAAGTTTAAATGGAACTTTGTAAGCCGCTAAAAACAACCAATGAGCCACGAGTTTTAGCCCCATAGTGATGTTCAAAGTCTTGTTTTGATAAGAAAATTTATCAAGTCTTTGATTGGTAGTTTATTTATCTCAGTAATTGGTTAAGGCCAGATATCGCATACAGTGTTAAACAATTAGCTAGATTTAACCTGAGGCCAACGAAAGGACTGGCAAGCGCTAAACATGGTGTTTAAGATATCTGAAACAAACAATGCATTATATTTTATTGGAGCCCTAAAGATGAACTGAGTTTAACTGATATACTGAGCAAATTTTGCTACAGACATAAATACATGAAATTTACATCGGTACTGACATCGGGTACTGTAGTATATTGAGAAAAAAAGCATTAGATTGGGAATGGAGGTCTATTAGACAGAACATTTAAGTTTGTCACAATGGAGGCTGACTTCTCATGCTTGTCTTTATTATGTACAGATTTAGTTTGTATAACAATTACTATTGACAATGGAAATTAATGTACATGAATTCTATTGTGTTTATGAAGACAACCAATAGGCAATACGGATGCTTCAAATATTAAAAATGTTAAAACAAGAAACAAACACACAGATTTAAAGCTATTTTAAATGTGAGACAATGTGGTGCAAAGTAAGATGATTTAGCTTAGAATACTGTGTGTCCAGAACAATGTAGAAGATTATTTACAGCCCAAGGCTACTATAAAGCATAAGGGCTTGCTGCAAAGGATTATGGACTTAAAATGTAATGGTCATATATTTTGTCCTACCAAAGGGGAGAATGTTAGGAATGTAAATCACCTTAAACAGCTATTTGGGTTAACATATATATTAAACAGGATAAACATTTTAATACTGTTGAGGTAATTCCCCGTTAGGAGAAGAGCACATACAGGGAGACGTATAGAGAATAGTGTTGGAATAATACAACACACAGAGCACAGATACACTGTACAAAAAATGTAGTTTTTACTTCCAGAAAGGTTTAAGCAAAGTCCAAAATAGGCAGTCCAAAAGTCATTCACAGGTTAATCAGTCAGTTTTTCAATCCAGGGATATTCCCAGTAACAAAGTCAGTGTCAAAAAGCAGTTAAGTATCAGACCTTACATTAAATCAGTAATATCATCAATTAGGAAAAATGGAGTAATGGCAATACTTTCCAACAGAAGGAAACAAAGATACACTCACGCTCTCTTCTGAGACTCAAACTAAGACTAAAACAACCCAGGTTTCACACCACACCCAATCGCATGCTCTTGTATTCCCTTAAAGAGACAGTATTAAAATGTCTATCATGGTTTATTATATTTCTAACCCAAATACCTGTTAGGTTGACTTATATTCCAAACATTACTGTATCTTTAAGAATGCAAAAAATTGTAATTGGGTGTGGTTATTCGAATGGCCATAAGATGGAGCCAAAAACCTGGGTTGTTTAGTCATAGTCTTAGTGTCAGAAGAGAGTCTCAGTCTCTATTTCCTTCTGTTGGAGAATATTGCTGTTCCTCCATTTTTCCTACTTGACTGTTATTCATGGATTTAATGGAAGTCTGATACTGAACTGTTTTTGACACTGGACTTATTTATTGGATTATCCCTGGACTGAAAACTGACCGATTTAACCTGTGACTGCTTGTTTTGAACTTTGCTTAAACCTTTATTGAAAGTAAAACCCTACATTTACTGTACAGTGTATGTGTGCTGTGTGTGTATTATTCAAACACTACTCTCAAATACGTCTCCCTGTATGCACTCATTCTCCTAATGGGAAATTACCTCAACAAGGCTGTCTCTGAAGAGTATCTGGAAACTTCACCTAGTGAAAAATGCAGCAGCACAGACATATATTCCTCATAGAACACCTGCTACACATCTGCTCCATGAGCTTCATTGGTTGCCAGTTTTTCCCAGGTCCAATTCAAGCTGTTGGTTTTGACCTTTAAATCCTTACATGGCATGGGATTGGGTCAATTTAGGACTATCTCTCCCTGATTACATCTTTCAGATTTAGAAGAATAGGCTCTATCATTTAGCTTGGAGGGCCAGCCTCCATCACTTAGCTAGTGGCAGGCGTTCTAGGTTGTGGCATCCGCACTGTGGAATATCCTTCCAGAAGTTAGGTTGGCACCAGGTCTCAAAGTCCCAGAGAGCTGGCAAACTAGTAAGATGGCTCCATTATTATTGACACCCCTTCACCCAGTTTTTTAGCTGGGCTTTTTCAGTTTTTAATGCTTTTAATAATAATAGATGGTGTTTGTGTTTACAATTATTTAGATATATTGTATGCAACCCAGAGTCACTTGTTTTTGTGAGATGGATGGTTGTATACATTTTTAAAATTAATAAATACATAAAATATGACAAGAGGAATCAAAAAATTCATCTATAAGGAGAAATCTATAATTTCTACTCTTATATAGCGGCAGTCAAATTCCATAACAGCATGAAGCTACAGTGTAAGAATAATGCCAGCCGTCAAGAGTCTTCTTATAGGGAAGATAAGCAGCATTAAAATTTTAATGAATAAATAAATAACCAAACCATCAGAAACTTACAAGAAGGCCCCTGGCACAAATAAGATGAATGAGGCTTGAGAAAGGTTGCGACTTGTCATCATCTGCCCTTATGCATAGAGAGCCACCAGTGTAATTTAGAAGAATTCTACCAGGTCCTTCAAAAATGGGACTTTGCCGGGCAATCCCAAGGTTACTATTGGAAATTTTGGAAGAACCAGCCTGAAATGAGAGGAATGAAATCTTTTTAAAGCAAAGGCATTTATAATAAAAAAATATGTTTAAAAGAATATAATAAGAAATGTGCACATTTTTCTGTAAAGATGATAAAAATTCTCCAGGTCTTATGCATATATTGTATAACTAACCAAGAATATAAAGAAAAAGAGAATTCCAAAGTTCGTATTGATTTTGTCTCTCTACAGAATGGACATACTTACACTCTCACCCCTTTTGAATGTCATTTCACAGATGGATGCTCTTCTGTCACATCCTGGGATAGGGTTCAAAGGTCGGCAGACATTTATGTAGTATTTTTTGTGAACATTCTCTCCAGAGTTGTCCATTGCAAACCAATTTTCTTTTACATTGCCAAATAATGATAAACTAAAAATAGACCAAACATTATTAAGCCATTATTAATCAGTTTTTAAAAATAAAAAACAAAGATTACAGTTGGAAATAATGTATTCAGAAATAAGACAGAAGTAATTGTATTCATATATTTCCCTCCTGAGATAAGCATGGAAATACACTAGAAATACACTGTTGATTTAAAACACACTACTGAGAAAATAAGATTTAATACAACTTATCCACATTGGAAACAGAAGCAATATTGATGAACAATTAAAACTACATGGGCAGCCTTAAGGAGTTGTAAGGTAATGAGTTATTTTTTTCACAACAAACTGATTCTCTGATAGTTAAGCATAATGACAGCATTGCTGATTAATTCAAGGTAGCATTAAGATTAAAATATAATGTTTTGGGGCTTGGAAAAATTGCTAGCTGAGAATTCTTCCACATGTTTAGAATTGTTTTCTTATTTACCTTGACAGATCATATTGCTTCAAGGTTCGAGGATCTGTTACAACACATTCTGTGGGTATTTCTGGACAAGCATATTGAGTATACAATTTGAAGTTGTATGTGAAATTGTCTTCCTCCTATTTTATGATGATCAAAAATACAGAAAGCAAAAAATCAAGACTGGAAATAGGACACCTCAATATTTTGACATTTCAAAATGAGAAGTTACAGCTTACAGACACAGATTTTGTCTTTATAGATTCAGGCTTTTCCACCAGAATGTTCAGAGAAATTTATATTTATCCTTGCAAATAGAAGCAGCAGACCCCAAACAAAACTTTAAATATGGATGTGCTTAACTCCAGATTCCTCAATGCAGTGCCCAGGTCAACAATGAAGTCATCTTCTTTAAATGCCCACTAAGCTTCTCCTTTCAGATAACTGAAACTATTCACGTTTAAAAAGTTAAAGTTAAAAATTCTATTGAACTTTTCTAACTGTAAAGTTAAAAAACAAAACAAAACTTTCATGGTAAAGTGCCAGATTCCAACAGTATCTTCTAAAAAATTCTCACAGCCTCCAATAAGCCATGTAGACTTCATTGAATATTTTTTTAAAATGTAAAAGTACTTTGCCTAGAAATATAACTTGTCCAGATAAACAAAAAAAAGATAAGTTGGGGTAGGATGAAATGTCCTATATCAGGAGTGGTTACAGAGGTTGGTAGATAGCATCCTGGTAAATTGGCAATATGTAACTGTAGATGTCGATTTTATGAATGGGTTAGCAAGGGGACCCTGAGCAAGCTACTTTAAAGCGGAAATGTTTATGTGTACTTCATTCCAAAAGGTAAGAATTATATGAAATTTTATAAAATTAACATCAAATATGATTTCTGGATGCTTTCAAGGCAATCTATAAAGATAGATCTTCAAGGCATATAAGGCTTATATGAATTAGAATTCCCCCTCTATACCACACAAAAAGTAAGTCTGGTGAGTTAATTACCCATTTTGTCAGCCCTTCAAAAGCTGACTTAAAGATGCAGTGCAATAACAGAATTAAAGGAAATTGTTCTTGTTCAGTTCCTACCTGATACTCTAGTACACTCTTGTTTGCATTACGATCACACAGGAATGTTATATGGGTAGACCGTGTTGTATGCTGCTCATTGTTATAGGGTGTGCCATTCTGATAGTTTAGCTGAATAATTCCATTATAATAGGACAGTTGAGAACTGGGCTTCCCAAGATTCCAAGAATCCTGGCCACTAAAATTATACAATAATGCAATTGCATGTAAGTTTACTTTAAATGTTCCAGGATAATGTCACATTCCCCAAAATTAAGCTGCATTACAAAAGCATATGTAACTGTCACATATATGTTTCTTCACTGATAAATTCAATCTTATGAATCAACTTTCTCTATTGTGGTTTGTCCAAGACACATTCATGTTTGGATCATGTTTTCCAATCACAATCAACAATAATCCATATTTTATTTAGAAGGCAAATTGCTAAGATCACAACCCAGTACTTATTTATTGCCATCCAATAAAATTAGGAGCTCAGGTCAAGATTTAATCAGAAGTTCATGCCAATGGGCAATTCATGTAATGGAACAGCTCCTTGGGATTGGGATTGGGATTGGAGGAGGTGTCCTGGAACTTTTTTGATTCCAAGTCGGTTTTAGAGGAAGCATTCATTCAGTATTATTATTGTTGTCATATTCCATTCAGTAAATATATGAATAAAACATAGATGACAGAAATATAAACCAAAATCTTAATGTCATGTAAATAACCTAATGAAACACAAAATAATATTCCAAAATGTAATTAATCTTTTTCATCACCTCATAATCACTCAGCTAAAGCCCATGTCACACTGAACCAACAGATGCAAAGAGAATGTAAAATGGACAAAAAAGCTTGCCATCCGTTGGAAAACGCGATGTACTCACTGCCTCCGTTTGCTTCCTCTCTATCGGTCCAGCATCCGTCCTATTGACGTTTCACACCGCTCAGAAAGTTTTGGGCTGTCCAAAAACATTTGGCACGGAAAATGTATCCAAAGCATCCTTCTGCATCCGCTAACGCAATACCGTTCTGCAATTCCGTTACGAATCCGCTAATGCAATACCGCTATATCCTCTAGCATCCGTTCCGCATCGCGCGCAACTCGCATCGCGCCGGACGCAGGGAGGAAGCCGAACGGATGCAGAACGGATGCCTAGCGGATGAGCACGAAACAAAGCGTTTAAAATGGAAAAAAACGTTCGAGAGGGGGAACTAATCTCGGATATTAAGGATGTCAGAGGATGCCTAGAGGTGCCTAGCAGAAAACCCTATATTTCCTATAAAAGGGGGAGCACTCATCTGCATCTCACTTTCAGAAACAGCAGCCAGCGGTGCAGACCTCTGCAGACTTCATTTGATCTTCGCTCTCCACAGCATCCAGTTCAATGTCCACCGTGGATTTGCAACAAAGTCCTATTCGGCAGCCACCATCGTTCTGCAACAGTGGCGAGCCATCTGCAGGCTCTGTGAACTCTACTGCGAGAAAGGAAAGAAGGCAGCCAAAAAGAGTCTGGGTCCGAAAGATGGTTCGCTCACGAAGAGCAGAGGAACGGACTGTACAGCTAAGCTGATGGTGGAGCTCAGGAAGCGAAGACACTCGGGTGTTCCAGAACTCATGAGGATCGCCTCCAGCCATGTTTGGGACGAAGTGTGCAGTGGCTACAACCGCATGGTTGACCAAGCAGAGGCACCAGATTCGCCCGCAGCCTGGAACCTGGGCTCAAGGTGCACTCACTCTGCGCCACCTGGTCCTGCCGGGACCACCTAGGAGCCAATGCAGTACGGCTGGAGGGGCATCCAACACCTTGCAGCCTTGTGCGTCAGAGAAATGGTGCAGGCCATCACCTGAAGAATACAAGGAGGAGCTCCTCCAGGTCCGCCTCCACTGAAGAAGGATGGAAGAAAGTTGCAGGCAAGGTGGTAAACAGAAGTGGAACTTCCCCCACACCATTGGAGCCATCGATGGCAAGCAACTGGCCTGCAAATCTCTCACCCACTCAGGGTCCCTTATTTCAACTCCAAGGCTTCTCCAGCATCATCCTCTTCGCCATGGTCGATGCTGACTACAAGTATCATGTACATGCGATGCTTCAGGCAACGGCTCAATCTCAAGAATGCCAGGTATACATACGCCAGTTCACCTCAAGGAGGGCTGGAATGCAACCTCATCGGTGGGCTTCCCAGATCCAGACCTGCTGCCCAACGACACGCAAGATGTGCCCTACTTCAATCGTGGGGGAATGATGCCTTCTCCCTCACAACTACCTCATGAAGCCTACACCTCCAGACGCTTCACCCGTAAAGAGGAGGATCTTCAACTACAGGCTGCCAGGGCAAGGCGGGTGGTGGACAACAACCTTTGGCACCTGGCCAACAGGTTCCAGGTACTTCTCACCACCATGCAGCATAGCCGCAGAGACCGTGAGGAGATCATGGAACCTTGCTGCATCCTGCACAACTCATGAGCACCCGCTACCCAGTGTTACAGGACAGGCTTGTGACCGTCAGCAAAGGCAATGGGGACATGGAGGCCTGGGGAATGAGGCAAGGGACGAAACCTGATAGACAACTGTGGATGTGCAAGGCCCCAACAGAGCCTCAACGTGAAGGGAAGAAAGCAGCGCAACCCCTGAGACGCTGGTGCAACTCCCCAGCTGGAGCAGTGGGGAGTGGCAAGAAGGATGGTAGATGCTAATGGATGCTTCCTTTCAGCCTGTCTCATCAAACCACGGAGATTGGGCCATGTATGTTGGGTGGGCTACAATTGAACATGGCGTTTAATAAGAGTTGTTTTATGTTGACATGTGTGGATTGATTATTACATTATTATTGATAATAAGGCCATAGGTGTTGCACCTGGGAGGTGGACCATACAGTCCCACTATGCTTGCGCTGGAGGTTTATCTATCCCCAGCTATTACCATCCCAAGGTATCCCTGCTCATTCTCAGGTATCCCTGCCCACCCCACTGCTATCTTAACACCATCCACACAAGCATTGCAAAGGGCTTACAACCATTTTCCTAAAAGTTTCCACCAAGACTTTATTAAAAAAAAGAAATGAAGCAAAGTATGTGAATGCTAACATGCCTTTATTAAACAACACAGACTATAAAACAAAAAATGAGTCTTTTGTCACTCCTCTTGTTGCTCAGTCTCAGGGGTGAAGGGTGCAGGTGCTGTGAGGTAGCTGGTGCTGGAGTGCTTGTCATCAGCTCCTCCAGAAGCAGAAGCAGCAGAAGCCACCAGCCCAGAAGAGCGAGCCCGTGCTGCAGAAAGCCCAGGAGACCAGAGAGTGAGGGCCAGGGGGGATCAGGGAGTTGCTTGTTATTTTAAAGCCGATGGTGTCCCTCTGCCAGGCTGGAGAGATGGCTGAGGCTTGCTGTGCTTCCGGCATGGTTGGGGTTGCTGGCTGGCAGGGAGGCTGGCAGGAACCAAGGCTGGCAGGGAGCAAGAACAAGGCTGGCAGGCAGACAGATGAACCAAGGCTGGCAGGAAGGCAGGCAGGCAAGGCTGGCAGGCGACTGGCTGGCAGCAAGGCTTTGCAGGCAGGCTGCAAGGCTGGCAGGGAGGCTGGCAGCAAGGCTTGCAGGCAGACATGCAGGCGGGCAGGCAAGGCAAGCCAATCCCGTCCGCAGCGGTCTTTCTCTGAATGGCGACCTGCTTCTGAGCTGCTTCCGTTAATCCGCGGGGCTGACACAAATGCATCCTCCCGCATGCGCAATTAACAGCCAGGCATTCCATTAGGTTCCGCTGTGCATCCGCTTGTGCATCCGCTTCATCCGCTAGGCTTCCACTCTGCACTCCGCTCTTTCCACTCCGCGTCCACTTTGCTCGCCCCCCCGAAGCCTAGCGGACGTGCCACTGCTCCCAATCCGCTTACCATCTCGCTGGGCTTCCGTTCCGCATGCGCTTTTGCATCCACCTGCATCCTCCACAGCGTCCATGTTATCCACTCCGGTTATGCAAATTTTTTGCCCCTTTTGAGGAGCGGATAACAACGGATGGAACATTTTGCTCGTCTGCTGTGTCCTTTTTGCATCCGTTGGGCAGTGTGACATGGGCTTAAAGGAGCCAACTCATTTTGAAGATACAACATACTTTTATTTCCATGTCATCAGTAATCCTGGGTTAAATTTTCCCTAATTTGGCTTTGGGATTGAGGAATAAGGGACCATCACTTCACCTGATGAAAAGACTGAATTCATTTGAGTTGTGAAAGCCAAGTCTAGATATAGGGCACTGGTTTAACAGGGCACAATAAACACAGAGCAGGTAAAGCAACAGCCCTCTTCACAATTTTTGGTTTATTTCATTCTTTGAGCCCTGCCCTGGATAATTTCCTAATTTACAGTAAGGACAAAAAGTATGTTAAGGCCATCAAGTGTTCCATAAAATGGAGATTCAGGAGGCATACACATAAGACTTACTTTTTCTTTACTTGACAAACTGCAGACTCTGATCCACAATACTTATCTGACAAAGAGCCACAAATACTAATGTAAAAGGTATAATCACTTGTGGTTATTGAGAAAGATTCATTCATCAGTGGTGATAAGTCGAAGGAAATTCCTGTAGAAATTTTAAAAAGTCTTCTTTAATAAAAAGTTTTGAATGTGCATAAGACAATCATTGTAAGAGGGAAGATATGTAATAATAATTTCTAAGTATGTATAATCCTATATTTAATCTTGGAATGAAGATAAAAACAGTGTTGCTAGCTGACCCAAAATATTAACTGACACAAAATGCAAACAGGAAACCTGAATTTTCCCATCAAAGATTCTTTTTAGCTACATACCAGCTTGAAGATCTGAAACTCTGCAGTGGTCTCCTTTTGTTTTAGACAGGACACAGGCAACAGCAGTATGCCATTCAAACTCAAATAAGCATCCATCGTATCCATAATTAATCAAAACAGGAGCACTTTCCAGGTCACCTATCAACAGAAGAATAATGATCTGAATAGTCACTCATCTTCAAGAACATAGTAACAGAACTTCCCAGATTATCTGATCAGATATATGATCAGTTATTTAATCAATTTATATTTCTTCAATCAAAGAGTATTTTCCATCACCAATAAAATATAAAGAGTGACAAATGCCACATTCTTTCCTATTTGATTTTCTTTCAGCTGTAAAACTCAGATTTATGGATCAGAAGCGTGCAATCTTTTTTTTTGTAACCATTCTCAAGCAGAAAATTGGCTATTTCAAACATCTTAGGTGTATTCTGAGCTCAGATAACTTTTGGAATAACTAAAAAGAATTGTTCCATTGCCAAAGCAGCTGTTTTACACTCAAGCCAGAGTGGTTTTATTTCAAAATGGTTCAAATTAAAACATTTTGCACAAACTCACTTTTGACCTCTTTTCCACATATGTAGTTTTGGATCATTTTCCTCAATAAATATATGAACAAGTATAATTTTTTAAAGATATTTATTTGTGTTTTCCACGTAGTTTTAGTACTTGTGTGGAAAACAGATCATGTTTTAGTTAATATTTATACAGAAATGCTGAAGATTCAAAAGCTTTCACTTTTAAGTACCACTGTATATGCTATGTCCAAGCTTTGTAGTGGTAGACCTAAATGCTGTAATAATGAATCCTCACTATTCTGTACACAAAAATAATTTAAAAATACTTTATAGAGATGCATTAAAGATTCAAAAGTCAAAGCTTGTAAAAAAAATTACTACAGCGTATTTTGATAGAAAATACAACTGGAATGATTCAAAGGATTGCTTTTTGCATAATTTTATATCAAATCAGCTGCATCAATCAAACTGACTGGGTTGTGATATAATCAATCAAGCTATCAACACAGGTTTTCAATCATTGTCAGATTTAATTCTTAAGCATTGGTTATTGCCTATGAAACCTTAATCCAATGAGTTAGGACCAAGTTATTTGCAAAACAATCTCACCACATAGCATCTGTTTAGCAATAATAACATATTAGTAATTGTATAAAGTAAAATTAAAAATATCCAATAGATCAGTTCACATTTTGAGGTCCTCAACCACACTAGGAACTACCATACCACTTCCATTTGAAACAAATAAGCCTTTCCAAGATAATAGCAAATTTTCTTGCACGTGCAAATATAAAAGAAGATACTCTAAGGCTGCAAAAGTAGCCTGAGAATTGTTTAATTATTAATGATCAAAGTGAAAGAATAAAAAATATGATCTGGAAGACTTTAAGATCTCAGTGCCATTGCATTCAATTCTATTCTCTATAAAGGTCATATATTTCAGGTTTATGGTGAAATGACATCACTCACCTGGTTTACATATAAGTATTATATTTGTTTCAATTTTTTTATTGGGTGCACATTCGTCTCCATCTGAATAGTGAAGCTCAATATTTTCTCCAACCTTTTTGGGAGGAGACATGAAAGTCCCAAGATTTCTTGTATTATTGTTTTTATCTAAAAAGCAATGCAATATGAAAACTATGAATCCTTGCTTCCACAGAAAAGGCTTTCACTCTCAAACTGGAGGGTTAATGCAAGTTAACTGCAGGGTTGTATACAAAATAAAATCTTCAATATAGGTGTCAGATGGAAGAGATTATTTTATCTTGAAAGTGAAGGGATTCAAGAATTGTTTTAAAATTCTGTTATAATAAACCATGAAAGATTGTTCTGTTTATGCTATGGATTCACCAAAGGACAAAGGGCATTAAAAGGTGCATACACCCATGTAAATCAAAAGCTAAATCATAACTAAAAATACCAAGATTTTTAGCTGGCATCTGACATACAACATAAAACTCAACCAGGAAATATGCTTCCTCTTCTGTTGCTGCCCCAATCCTAGGGAACAGCTACCCTCTATGAATTACCCCTTTCTATTGAAATTAAGAGAATAAATTAAATAAATTAAAATTATTCTTTCTGCCTGGTTTTTGGATTTAATACTTCGTAAGTACTACTTAGTTGATTTATTTATTTTATTCTATTGCAATTCTGTATTTGATGGTTTCATTTATGTATTTATATGCTTTCCAGGGCTATGTGATTGGACAGCATAGAAATAATGTAAAATAAATTGAAAATACAAGTCATCCAAAAAACAACAAAGAGGGAAGATGATAATTATTAAGATTTATGGCATAGCCTCCTACAAAAGTTTTTCAGTGAAATGTATATATAAAGTATAGCAAGACAGATATCCTACAGTTCTCTTTCACAGACCTATATTGCTAAATTTTCTCTATTTTGTCAACTCTTAGGATATGGATAGCTACCATTTTTATAATCAGTATTAGAACATAAAGATTTATTAAACCTTTTAGAATGTTAAGCAAGAATTTCCTAAGTGCAAGGTATGTTGTAATTTTAATGCAGATACCATCTTAAAATTTGAGGCATGAAAAATTAAAGAAGCAGACAAAACAGAGGAAGTGGGAGTGCAAATTCTAAAGCAGATACTTTGACCTGTAGACTTAAAATAAATTACTGTTGTTCTATGAAAAGAAAAGCAACTTAGCTTTTACTAAGAGAAAGGCTACATGGAGACCTCTACTCACCAACAGAGCAAACTGATGCATCTTTGGCACAGTATGTGGCTTCTCCTTTCTGGAGTACCTTGTGACAGACATTTATAAAGAAACGTTTCTTTTTTGCTTCTACCGGGTTGATATCTACAGCTTCCCAATTCTCCTCTGATTCTAGAATTATGATGACATATTTTAGATTAAAATATTTAGATGCTGCATATCCATCATGTTATTTCACTTTCGGGTCAGCAGTTATAAACATTGCGAAAAGGGAGTAAGTAATTGTAAAACAAAGAAATAAAAAGAGATTTAAAAATACAGGATATCTAATTTACAATAACATAACTCATGGTAACTCTCCGTACTTTTCTTTCCTAGTTTCTACCATAGCTCTATACACTGCCTGCTTGCTTTCTAATGCTACATTATCGAACATTCCACACTGAATTCCTTACTCAAAATGACAGTAAAGTTAAGTTATTGTAGGACTTTTTTTTTTTAAACGAAAGAACAAGGTTCAAAAAAGGAATGCAAAAGAGAGATGTATAGATACAGTCAGGTCAAAATACTAATGATAAAGCAGAGTCTGTAGCTAATTAACACTTAGCACTTACAGACCATTTAAAAGCCATCACAAAAGTATCATTTGGTGTACAACAATTTAATGAGAACTATACCCCATATCATAAAGGGGATAAAGTTCTTCCTACAGGAGGTCAAATTGAGAACTCTTCTAATCTGCAGTGTTTGGAGGCTTAACACAAAAATCAAGCCCAGTACTTGTGGTCTGCAGGATTACATAAATTTCCAAGGCAGCATGCTCTGGAACAAAGGAAGAGGATAAATGCCTCATGTCCAGTGGATCTGATTGGTCAACTTCTGACACAGAGGGCTGGACTGAATACTCCTTACGTTTTTCTTAAAATGTTAAGCTAGTACCATATACCATAGTTACATGAATGTGTTGGCAGTATTGCTTCTTGCACTGCACTTCTACAACCACAAAAACTCATCAACTTCATTGAGTAATGTGCATTATGTTAAAAAGTAAAACCAATAGCTTTTCTTCTAATGTATCCAAACATAAATCTTTTCACCTTGGAAAATCATCAATATTTTACTATTTATCTGGTATATTTGGCAACAATATGTTATGTTTAGGAAAACATTTTAGATAACCAGTTATATATCAACTAGAACTTTTAAAAACAATTAAGCAGACAATAGATTTTTAAAAGTCTCATACCAGAATGACGAATCAGTCGTGTCAAGTCATACTTTTTCTTCTTATCTGAAACCATGCAAGGCAAACCTTCTTCTTCTCCAACACAAGCATATTTGGTTTGCCAGGTGAAAAAATATGAGCAGTCTGTTTCACCATTAAATTCTGGGTGTCCTTTGCCATTATTATCTTTAAAAAGTTCACAAAAACACAGGAAACATTCAGATTAAAAAGTGTTAACATATAACAGGAAACATATAAAAAGATACCAAATTAAAGTACTGACTGTCCATTAAATATTCACATTTAGGCTTGACACATAATCAAACATAAGAATAATAGAGTCTCGCCACCCCAAATAATTCAAGAGAAACTAAAAAAATTAATAAAAACTTGTAGACAAATATAATTTAACTGGGCATCCATTTCCATAACAGAATTGGCATGAGCCAATCCATCACGTTGAAATAAAAAGGCTTTAATACTGCAATTAATATTAAAGTTCAGATACTACACTTACCTATAATTCGTTTAGTGCATTCATTTACCAAATAAGCCATAACTTATTTTATTGAACAGTCTCTCTTTGAATGGCATGGGTAGTAATGAAATGAAATATCTAATTTTCTATATAACATTTTTCTATATAACTTTTAAAAAAAGTATCAGCAGTTTCTCCAACAGAACAATACTGCTCAAATTAATCCATTGACAAGCAGACTGGTACATTACCTGCAGTTTGATTGCATTCAAAATTTATGACTGTCATTCTCTGAAAACCTGAGCTACAACTATCTCCTCCTGGATACATCAGAATAAGGTCTCCATCAGCATACCTGATTTTTAAAAAAACACCAATACGATTCTACTTAATTTATTTTATTGGATACTGCAACAGTCAGAATTTCAAGAACCAGTTGTAAGCATCAAAATGCCATCAAAACTTTGTACAATAACTGAATAAGTAGTAATAACCTGAGGATTACCCGCACAGAGTTTTATATGGTGAAAAAATATATTCTTTCATAAATAAAAAGTATTTTTCTCTTATAGCAAACAAAAGATTTTATGGCAATATCACAGATTTTGTTTCCAAAAGAAACATATTTACATTTCTGGACTATTACTAACCTGAGAGTTTGATTGGTAAATCTTCCTGCCACTTTCTGCTGACTTTTTTCAGATTTAACTTGACATGAAGACACATCCTTATCCATACAAAAACCACCAGCTACTTTCCCACATACGTTCAGATAATACTTATACTCTTTATCTTTTGCAAAATATGGTGACACATCACCTAAAGAAAGTATGATTGAAATCCACATTTGAAATACTCAAATGATCATACAAATTATGACACCAAAATACTTATATGATCACTGCATAGCATTGTTATAATCTGCCTGTGTGGCACAAGTGATGCTCTTCTTAAGACATTTTCTAAACTGACCCAATGATTCAGGTGTAGGATTTTGCAAGACAAGTTTTGATTTCATGAAAACTACACTTTAGATATTCATAATTTTCACCATGTCATCATCAGATTCAAAACAAGAGTCTTCTAACAAATTTTCTAATGTTTTCTCCATACCCCACCTAGCATTATGAAATCCCATGCATGTATAAAGCTGAAAAATCAGTAAAAATGTCTATAAACAGTGTCACTGATTTTTCTCTTTATAATGTTTTTGTTTTGTTTTCATTCTGCAATTTTTTTTAGTATCTTTAAGCTTATTTGATCATCATGCTCATCTGACAACCAAAAAGGAAACCATATTTTTGAGATTGCTAGAGCAGGGGATATATAATGCTACTTCCACTGTGTTTGATCAGATTTATTCATTACTTTGATTTCTAAACTGCTAGCTCATTAGATTTTAGAGTACTTATTGTAATGACTTGATTAATTAGCAAGTTCTATAATTTCAATCTGTTGATTTACTTGTTGCTTTCATTTTAATAAATTAATAAATAGCAATAGCAATAAGACTAATACAGCTTTTTACAGTGCTGTTTAGAGTCAGCATGTTGCCCCCAACAATTTGGGTTCTCATTTTATCCACCTCAGAAGGATGAAAAGCTGAGTCAACCTTAAGCCTAGTGAGATTTGAACTGCCAAATTGCAGGCAGCCGGCAGGCAGCAGAAGTAGCCTGCAGTATACTGCACTCTAACCACTGCGCCATCATGGCTCATAAATATTGTTATTTTTGGCAAAAAGCAAGTTAACTGTTCCCATGCATAAAAATACATTCAAAACAGATAATCTTCAAAATAGTACAATCCTATCTATGGTGACTTCATTTATATATCTATCCATTTAGTTCATTTTCAAGACCAAAACACTGCTTATGTAACATTTTGTACCATACAATTATGCCAGAATTTGAAATTTGTTGGGTTTTTTTGCTGTAGCTGCTGGTTTTACTTGTATAAAATATCATGTGGGTACACACTCTAAGGGAAATAGGACAGTTACCTGGGGATTGCGTAAGAGGCGTCAGATCCACATAAATACCATGCTGTTCACTGCTCAGAGTACAATTAAGACTCTCCAGGTAGTCCCTAGGGCAAGCAGACTCAGTAACCCATTCAATCTCATAACGGCAATTGCTTTGAGCAGTGAGCGTAGGATTTGTATCCTATATTAAAAAAATAACTAGTCAGATCAGAGAATATTTGATTTATCCGCCCCCAAACATAAGCTCACAAGTCCAATACAAGTCTCCAAAATTAGGGAATAATACCACCTTACATAAATGTTGCCAAAACATGCTATTTAACATTTACCAAAACTCCGTCACAGAAATGCCATTCCAGTGTCTGGATCCTACAATAAAGTGGTCTTTTCTTGCATCATAAAGTAAAACAAACAGCTGTTGGTTTCATTTTTTCCCTCCACTTCACTCTAGCCAACCTGTGTCACCCACTTCAAATAATCCTTCATGCATATTTAGTAAAGGCTAGGTCACACCGGCCAACGGATGCAAAACGTATGTAAAAAGGACACAGCGGATGAGCAAATTTTCCATCCGTTGTTATCCGCTCTCCAAAAGTGCCCCAAAATTTGTAACAGAGCAGACCAACAACGGAAAGGAACGGACGGTGGGGAGGATGTAGCGGGGATGTAAAGTTGGACGTTCGGCGAGGAAGCCTAGTGGATGAAAGCGGATGGAAGCAGATGCCAATCTGCAGGGCTTCCGGGGAGAACAGCGAAGCGGATCAAACGCGTAAGCGGAAGGAATGGGATGCGTGCGGATGCGTAGCGGATGACGCGGATGCATCACAGACGCCTATAGGAATGGCTAGGGAATGCAAAGGCGTTCACTGGCATGCGGAGAGGATGAATTGCGTAAGCTCCACGGATATAAAAGGTATGTAGCTCGCAAGCAGTCCAGCATTCAGAGGAAAGACCTGCTGCCGAGACATCTTGAGAGAACACATGGGGAAGAAGAGGAAGCTGTGGCTACTGCTGCCAGCCTGGCAAGAAGGACAGAACACATCACTCCCTGGTGAACCTTCTGAGCTCTGCTGCTGCTGCTGGTCTGTGGCTGCCTGGTGTTTCTGCTGCTGGTAGCTTCTCTGCTGGTGCTGCTGCTGGTGTTGTGGTGCTGCTGCTGCTTTCTCCTGCTGCTGCTGCTGTTTGGTACTTCTCCTGCTTTGCTGGTGGTTGCTTTCCTGGCTGCTGGTGGTGCTTTCCTGCTGCTGCTGGTGCTTTCCTGCTGGTGCTTCTCTGCTGCTGTTGCTGTGGGTGACCAGCCCAAGGCCCGCTCAAAGCCCTGCTGCTGACGGCCCTGAAGCCCCTGCCAGAGGGAGGAAGAGCAAGGAAGGAGAAGGGGGAGAGGAAAACAGTACTCATTTCCGAGACATGAGGAGGAGGTGCTGGAATGGCTGAGGGGAAGAATGAGTTACCTGTAGGAAGGCACAGGCTCCTATCGCAACACCAAAGCGGAAGCAGGCAGCGTGCGAGACAGAAGGAGGAGACCGCTGGGCTACACTTCAGATGTCCCTCCTGGGGTGGGTGGAAGCATATGCATCACTCTGGTAATGGCAAAGCAGCACCTGAAGAGATCCGGGCGGCCGCTGTCAAAGCTAAATGACCGGGAGACTATGTCATGGCCAGGTGCAGCTTCCTGAGGGTGAGATCCATCACCGAGGAGGCCCCTCTGTCAATCCTTCCTCAGACAGCAATAGAGAGCCACTTCCTCTTCCAGCAGGAGACAGCTTACAGTGTCCAGGCAGGTGTCTTTGGAGGGCCCATGAACGAGACCCCCTCCACAGCTTGCAACTCCCCATGCAGAGGAAGCGTGGAGGCATCGTCTCAGATGGAGCAAGAGAGGCAGCCACAGAGACAACACACCCAAAACCCCGCTCACCTCACAGAAAGCAGGCAGAGAGGCAGACGGAGGGACAGAGCACATTGTCCTCTTGGAGATCAGGCACACAATTAAGCAGCCACAGATTCCTCTTCCCAGTTTGGTTCCACTTTGACATACCATACTCCAACCGCAAGCCCTTCATACGTACGTGGGTCAGACCCTCATGGAACATGCCGAGGACCAAGTACAGGCGATGAAGAAGAGAATCCAAGCTCTTTCTGCACCACTCTCCAGGCGAGCTGAACCCTGCTGCTACCCACTCAGGTCTGCTTCCTCGACCCGCCGATGTCAAGGCCTTCCATGGATTTCAGAGCCTCCTCCCTACTAAGCTACCACTACCCCAAGGACTTCTAAGAGAAGGCAGCCCTTCAGTCCAGACCCAGGTTCCTCGGATGCAAGACGCCTCACCTGACCAGCTGGCAGACAGACAGCCCATAACAACCACTCTTCTCCCCCCAGCCCAAGACGCCTTCTCAGAACTCTGTCATTAGTCTTTGGGCTACACATCCCAGGTCTTCGAGGAAGTGCCTCTCAACCTCACGGGCCTGAGTCAGATCTCTGAGAGCTTCCTGCCACACCATCTCCTGTTGTCTCTGGGGCCTAGGCACCCCAATGGCGCCTCAGACAGCACTCCCAGCAACAGCCACCCCACAAAGTCTGGCCCCTTTTAAACATCTGAGACCATGGGGCATGCTCAGAGTGATGAAAGAGTGCCAGAGACTGAGTTGTTCTGTTCAACTTATATATCTTATCTTTGCTTAACGACACTTTTGGGTCTTCTTGCTTTTTAATAAAGTCATACAGTTTTGTTATTAATAAAGGTTATCTTTGGCTTCACACACTTGGTCAATTTTTTTTACTTAATAAAGTGGTTGGGGAAAACTTTGAAAAAGGGTTAAGCTTTGCATGCTTTGTGGATTGGTAAGGATTGCTGGTGGGATGGATGCTGTGGGATGGGTAAGGATAGCCTGTGAGGATGGAATAGTGTGGGATGGGGTTTAATGATATCTGGGATGGGTAGGGTATGCTGTGGGATAAGGATAGTTGTGGGATAGATAAACCTCAGTGGGCAAGCATAGTGGGACTGTATGGTCCACTCTCCAGGCTGCCACACATAGGCCTTTATTATCAATAACAATTTATCATTGATCACACATTTCAACATAAACAAAACTCTTTATTATGCCCCTTCATTGTAAGGCGCATGCAAACATACATGGCACAATCTTCATAGTGTGATGAGACAGGCTGAAAGGAAGCTCCATTTATCAATCTACCATCCTGTCTTGCGCTCACTGTTTCCAGCTGGGGAGTTGCACCAGTGTTTTTCAGGAGTTGCGCTGCTTCTTCCCTTCACGTGAAGCTCTGTTGGGGCATTTTTGCACATCCCACAGTGTCTATTGGGTTTAGTCTTGCTCCATTCAAGGCTCCATGTCCCATTTCCCTTGTTGATGGTCCACAATGCCTGTTTCTGCAACACTGGATTAGCGGGTGCGCATGAGATTGTGCAGGATGCAAGCAAGCTTCCCACGATGCTGCCTCACGCGTCTGTGGGCGATGCTGCATGGTGGTGTTCTCTCACAGCCTGTCTTGCCCTGGACAGCTTTTGGTTTGAAGTCCTCTCTTCAGGTGAGTATCTGGAACTGTAGGGTTCATGAGGATAGGTTTCTGAGGGAGAAAGCATCAATCCCCACGATGAGTAGGGCAGCATCTTGTGTGTGCGGTTGGTAGGGGGTCTGGTCTGGGAAACCCATGAATGAGGTTGCGTTCCAGCCCACCCTTGAGGTCACTGGCGTTGTATATTCTGGAGCATCTGAAAGCTGACTCGTTGCCTGAAGCATCGATGGTACATGAACTTGTAGTCAGCATCACCATGGAAAGAGATGATGCTGAAGAAGCCCTTGTAGTTTGGAATAATTGATTCCCTGAGTTGGGTGGAGCTTTGCCGGCACGTGCTTCGCCATCAATGTGCTCCAAAAGTGTGGGGAAAGTTTCCACCTTGATCCGACTTCGCTCTGGGCACTTTCCTCCAGCCTTCTTCAGTGGTGGGGCACTGGAGGAGCTCCTCCACGTATTCTTCGATGATGGACTGCACCATTCTATATCTGACCACAATGCTATGGTGTTGTGGTGGACGCGCTCCAGGCATATTGCAATGTTTCTGTACGTGGTCCAGACGGCCAGGTGGCGGGCAGAGACAGTGCACTTCAGTCCAGGGTCAGGCTGGGCCCGGACGTTGGTGTTTGCTCTTGGTCAAGACCTGGGTCCCAGATGCTCCACCAAACTTCGTCAAACATGGCTGGTGGCATCCTCTTGAAGTGCTGGAGGTGCACGAGTGTCTTCATTCCTTCAGCTCCACCATCAGCTTTGTCATAGAGTCGCAAACTCCGCTCTTCTCCCGATCCATCGTCGACTCCCAGACAGTTTCTTCGACGTCTCTTCTTCTCTTTGCGTAGAAAAGGTGAAACAGTCTGAAGAGGGTTGGTTCTGGTGTTGAATGATGGCGGCTACCGAAAAGGAGTGTGCGATGATGCATGGTGGAGGATCAATGGATGATGTGGAAGAGCAAGAGCAAGGCTTGAAGTAGGTCTGCACATCCAGGGCTGCTGGACTGAAAAAGTGAGATCCAGGTGATTCCTGCCCCTTTTTATAGGAAATGTCGGTTTTCCACTAGGTTGTCTTCAAATACTCAGGCATAGTCCAGACATCCTAACATATCTGAGATACGTCCCATATGCCGGAAATGTTTTGTCCGTTTTAATGCTTTCTATACGAGATGCATTCCGCTTACATCCTTTCTAATGTCATGCTTACTAACGCTGTGGGTGACGTTGCGCGTACCTTTCGCTTCCTCCCTCTTTCCGCTTTCCGCTGGAGCGGATGTGAGTTGCGCGGATGTCCAGAGGATACATCGGACGTGTAACGGATGGCAACGGACATAGAACGTTTGTTGCCCGGATGTGTCGCGGATGTAGATCGTATGCAGCGGAAAGTTCATTCGCTCAAAAAGTTTTGTGCAGCTCAAAACTTTTTGAGCGGATGAAATAGCAGTAGACGAATGTTTTTCAGATAGAGCGTATGAAAGACGTACGCAGTGAGTACACAACGGATTCATCGCGTTTTCCAACGGATGGGAAGCTTTTTTGTCCATTTTACATCCTCTTTGCATCCATTGGTTCAGTGTGACAGGGGCTTAATAGCTGCTAGCTGGTAGGGAAAGCAAAGGTATGCTAAAGCAAGACTTGGGTGCGTTTTTCTGATACAAAATCCAATTTGGATTCTGAAATTTTCCAACAGAACAAAGTATATGAACTATTTATTATAAAATACAGTAGTTTAGTTTCAAATGGCTGCTTGCTTGCTATATACTGCTTTGTACTTCTAGCTCTCAGATTTTGGGTTTTCAATAAATTGGGAAGGGGAAGGGGAAGGGTGGAAGATGACAGAGTGTTTCATGTTGTGCATATGCCCTCTTATGAACCATTTTTATTGTTTCTAGCAACATACCACCAAAACCTATAAGCAAAACCTCATTTTCAGCAGTAAAATGTAATGTTTTTCCCACCCAACAAATATCACCCTAAAATAAATGATTAAAGTATAAGTTATATCCTTTTTTCTTTTTTTAACTAAAGCATCCATCCACTCAAAATAGAAAAACTGGCTAAACATTTTAGCCTATCACTTCTGTGACTTTACCACCATGCCTCTAACAGTTTTTAGAAACTGAACATAAATGAAAACAAAACAAAAAAATGAAGTGCAACCCTTGCTCAAAAACAGCTGCTTTTGGATTTTAAAAATCCAAACGATCAATTATCAACTTTAAAGAATACCATAAAAATTCCCTAAACCTATAAATATTCTTGTCCAATAAAATCCTCAACCACTGGCTGTCAAAAATTGTTTGCAGTTTCGATAGTTATGAATTACAACAAATATCTTAATGCCTGAATGAAAGAGTCAGGTGATTTTGCATGCCCAGAAATTGTCATAATTTAATTCATTATGACAGTGTTTTTATTGTCAGGAAGGGGAAAGTCTTGTCGGATATTATGCCTCAAAAATAATTTTTAACAGCCTTCATACTGAACTATGATTGGGCAATGAGGATAGATATGAAAAAGAATCTTTACTTTTTAAGCAATAAGTTATCTTGACCTGGCTCTGTAAAATTGAAATATGCTGATACATTTATTTTGAGTTAATGCTATGACCCATTGGTCTTCCCAGTCAAGTAACAGTGCTCAATCCACCATAGGAAATTGTTGATTACCTCTCTTCGCCTTCCCTCTGGACATACAAAAGTAATTGTAACCGCTGGGTTATGGCTACCACAAAAGTCTGGTCTCTCTTTTACATTGCTGCTGTATCTCAGCTGAAACCTGAAAAAATAAACATAAACATGAAAAAATACCTATCACACAAAGTAAAGTTCCCAATGTAAAACCCTCCAAAGTGTAGTTGAAGTGTAACAGTTAACAAACCAGAAGGCTAGGAAATATAAGGAACTGGAATCCAAACTTATCTGGAAGATACCAAACTGGGAGAGTGAACAATTACCAAATAGAATCTAGAACAATTACGTCATAATAATTTCAAATTGTTGTTACTTTAAAGATGACTCAAATCATTTTATATTGTTTTCCCAGGTTAATGCTACACTAATTCTATCAGTGCCATTGCATAATCATTTAACCCATTCCAAGGCAATATATAGTCACAAAAAATAAAGTAGCAAGTAATATACTTCTAGAGAGATGCTAGGCACTTCAGAAAAATTATTCGCTGAAATTTGCTGCATTAGCACAAGTAAATAATAAAGGGATAGTGGTAGGAAGAACAGAACAAAATTAGGAATACAGTACCTACATAAGAAGTGTTAGTGGTTTTCTAGGGATTCTAGGTCATTCTCTAATAAAAAGTTATTTTTTGTGCTCTACAAACATACAAAAATAGGCTAATTTTAAAACTGTTGTAAATTAAACAAAGGACATGTAATTCAACTCTCAACACAAATTGCTAGTAACAGCAGAAACAGGTAAGGATTAAACTTTGCATTAACATTTGAACTTTATAGCTACATTCCTCCAACCTTGTTCACCATAAACAGCACTGACATGCTGGTGACTTTCAAGGATCACATGAAGACTTCAGCCATACCTGTCTCTATCAAGCTGCTTTAGTAATTCTTTAGTATGGCCCATATCAAATGCATGACCATCCTTCACCAAGCAAGCTGCACTGTCCTCTGGACAACTACTAGTTTCACCTGATGACCTTCCTGTTAAAGCAATGATGAGTAACAATCTATGTATTACTGATATTTAAGTATGTTCCAGAAATAAGGCAAATATATTTATTAAGCTATTTGCATGATGTATGATGCAAGAATACACTCACTTTTAGTGCTTCAAAATGGTTTTCCCAGCTTTAAGAATAACGTCATGCACCAAAGTTATATCTTACAGTCATAGAAATGGCATTTTGAAAGGAAGCTATAAACCAACTTTGTACCTATTAATATATGTTCTAAAATATTTTATACAACTGAAATTGTGATTTTCCTCCCAAAATTATATTATATTTAAACTATTGCCTGAGAACTGTTTTCCATAAGACAATCTCATAACCCTACAAACAACAGTTTGAGAAAATCTTTTGAGTTCAGACATTGTTTTTCCATACATTTAAGGAAGATCTCACTATTATTGATAATTAAAATGGAACAAAATAGCACCAATAATAACCAAAATATTCAATATAAATAGGCATAAACATAATCTAATATTTAGACAAAAAGTTATTGAGAAAAATGTCAGAAAAATGGAAAAGAGTTGATCAGCAGATTCTGCAAAACCATAGGTACAAGAGGAAATTTAGGGCGTATGTTTAAAAATTGGAAAGTCTCACAAATATTAATGGTAAATAAATATCTGAATGTTGAATAAAATAGTGGTATTGAATGAAGTGAAGAATTGGGAAACACACAGGAATCTGGCAACATAGCTCAAATAAGGCCCGGTCCCACTGGCTGACAAACGCAAAACATATGCATAAAGGACACAGCGGACGAGCAAAATTTTGGGGATGGCTTCATCCGCTGTCACCCACTCCAAAAAGTGGCGAAAATTTGCATAAACAGAATGGAAAAGAACGGACGTGAGTAGTATGTAGCGGGGATGTTAAACGGATGTTCATCAGAAGCCTAGCGGATGAAAGAGGATGGTAGGGGATGACACCTCCGAAGGGGTTACGGGGGATAATTGCAAAGCAGACACATAGCGAATGAAGCGGATGCATCACATACGCCTAAAGGAAAGAAAGGGGATGCCGCACGGATGTATATCGGATGCAAAACATTCATTGTGCATCCTTTCTATTTCCATGCTACTAACGATGTATAGACGTTCCATGTACCTTTTCTTTCCTCCCTCTTTCCATTTTCAGCTGCAATGGATGTGAGTTGCGAGGATGCTCAGAGGATGCAGAGAGGATACAGCGGACGTTTAACGGATAACGGACATAGAATGTTTGTTGCTCGTATGTCGCGGATTTACATCGTACACGGCGGAAAGTTCATCCGTTCACAAAGTTTTGTGCAGCTCAAAACTTCTTGTGCGGATGAAATCGCAGCGGACGGATGCTCGACGGATAGAGCGTATGAAACACGTATGCAATGAGTACACAACGGATGCATAGCATTTTCCAACGGATGGCAACCTTTTTTTAATGTTTTACATCCTCTTTGCATCTGTAAGTGCAGTGGGACCGGGCCTTAATATTTATGTTTAATATTTATTATTAATATTTATCCTAAATGGGAAATATGGTAAAATTTTAGGGCTGCCTTATGGAGATTAAAGAAAATTATCCATTATTTAGTTGGATTTCATACCTATGTTTCTACAGATGTTGATGTATAATTGTGAATCATCATCTGAGTCTTCTATCAAGTATCCACCAGAAGTCTTAATTAATGGATTTAAATCACGTTTCTTCAGGTTTTCATCAAATATGTAGCAAGGTACCTAGAAATTTAAAACGTAAGTGTCTTGCAAGTAAGATCATACACAATACAGAGTCATTACTGGCATTCTGTCTGTCATTCTATGTTTCAAACAGAAGTATTTTAACCTGGTTCTATTTTTTAACATGCAGACCCAATAAAGATATTATGCTTCCATCTTGTGGCACTGATGAGAGTGTGCACTCATTCAAAGCTACTATACTATTTTTTTCTTTGTATTTTATACTTCGATAAACTAATAAAAAAGTTAAATCTAAAAAAAAGCTACTATTTATTACTTACAGCTTGAGCAAATCAAAACCAGAGTATTTAGAAAGTGTATACAGAACAGTCTAATCAAACCTCTAATATTCTGGAATGGCCATCAGAATCCATAATTTTTGTGACTATTGATTGATACATACATGGTCAATTGTTAAAAAGCAGCTGCTATATTCATATCTGGGTTGTTGTTATTTTATTCCTGCCATGTAATTGATTACCTGTTTGCCCAGCAGTTTTCAAGGTTAGGGGAACCCCAACACCTAGGCTGCAGTCCACTACTGTGTCTTGAGCCTGTTGGAACCAGGCCACAAAAGTGGCAGGAGGGAATGAGCATGTGCATTCCCACTTTCACAAGCAGTGGGCAAGTGTGTGTCCTCCATTTGCACAAGCAGCTAGCACATATGCCCACCGCTCGCACAAATGGAACTGCGTGTATGTGCCTGCTTGCCCACCACTCGTGCAAAACCATCCCTTTTTCCTCCCCCCCCCCATCGGTCCACAAAGACAGAAACTATGGAGAACTCTGTTTTAGGAGACTAAGCAAGCAACAGCAAGGGCAGAATGGGGACATGAGTGTATAAAAGAAAAAATATATACAATTCAATACACAGTCTACTGAGACAAAACCATATATCCAAAATATAAAAATGATTTCTCAGAGTACACAAAATATCAATTTCTTTCACATACTGCAGAATATTTAACAAACAATAGAAATATAAACAGCACTAGAAGAAAGATAACAAACTATTTTAACCTCTTTTTTGTTTTAATTTGGATTGTATGAAAATTAAGATTAACTTAGTTGCTTGAATTTAGCCTTACTGAATCATACGCTAATATTCAGAAGCAAAACAGGGCCTAGAGTAACTAACCAATGCTTCCCCTCAGTCAAACTGATACCACAAATTACTTAATCCCTAGAAGGGAGGCCTTAAACTTAATATCTAGTATTGAATATTAATAATAATATTGAATATTAGCTAGATCCAAAAACAGATAATATTTAACTACTGTTTAAAAAATTTCATGATGTTACCAGAAATCTAACAATAAATAGCATTTAACATCATTTGTTGTAAACAATATGAGATGATTACTTTTGGAGCCCTGAATTGATAAGAAAATAATAAAAACTGAGGATGCATTGCTTAGTTGACCTATTAGGCCCAGTGAATCTAATGGACTAACTTCTCAATCAACATGCATGTGATGATTTTTTATTTTATGTACAAACATAACTTGTGTTACCTCTTTAGCTGATGTAAATAAGTTCTTTTTGCATGCATGGAATGTTCTCCATTCAAAATAATGAATACACTCAAATGAAGTCACAAATTCTGGGGAACCCTGATGAAGAAAAAAGTGATGCACAATACTGATCAATTTGTAGTTCTAATTACAATTAAAACCTAAATAATAATAAAATCTAAAATAAATTGTACTGGTTAGTACAGTTTACATTTCCAAGCAAGAAACTACTTTTATATAGCCACCAGCCAATTGTAGCCCCCACCTCATTGTGGAGGAACAGGAGGTGAGGAGCAGTCTGAAGACTGTGGACCCTAGAAAGGCTGCCATCCTGATGGTATCTCTGGCCAAGTGCTTAAAGACTATGCTGATCAGTTGGCTGGAATCTTTACCAGGATCTTTTATCGGTCTTTATCCCAGTCTACTATAACATCTTGTTTGAAGGTTTCCACCATTGTTCCACTGCCAAAGAAGTTCCCTATCAATAACCTCAATGATTACAGTCCAGTGGCACTCACTCCAATCATCATAAATCACTTTGAGAAATTGGTCTCTGTCACATCATTTCTGGTCTTCCGCATACATTTGACAAACACCAGTTTGTATCAGTGGTGGGATTCAAAAAAATTTACTACCAGTTCTGTGGGCATGGCTTGGTGGGTGTGGCAGGAGGATACTGTAAAATCTCCAGTCAGAGTGGTATTTGGCAATTCTCTGAACTACTCAAAATTTCTTCCACTGATTTTCCAGAACTGGTCAGAATCTGCTGACTACCACCTCTGGTTTGCATACAGAAGAAGTAGATCTACAAAGGACACTATAGCCAACACTCTTGGGACTGCTCTCATTCATCTAGAACAGCAGGGGAGCTATGTGAGGATGCTTTTTGTAAATTTTACTTCTGCATTTAACACAATTATTCCACATAGACTAGTGTCTTAACTTCTGGACCTTGGACATTCTTATTCAATCTGCCTTTGGATTATGGATTTCTTGTCTGACCGCTCACAGAGGGTCAGATTAGGTAATCATATCTCTTCAGCCCTTATTCTTAACACTGGTACACCACAGGTTGTGTGCTGAGTCCCTTATTCTATACTCTTTAGGTGCATGACTGCATTCCCACTCACGCTAGTAATACTACTGCAAAATTTGCAGATGATATAACAGTGGTAGGACTCGTTTCCAGGGGAATGAGTCTGCCTACCGAGATGAGGTGGACTGGTTGCTTTCGTGGTGTGGCGACAGTAACTTGATCCTCAACACCAATAAGACCAAGGAGCTTATAGTGGACTATAGAAGGAACAGATCAGACATCCAGCCCTTGCTTATCAATGGAGACCAAGTGCAGCAAGTGGCCAGTTTTAAGTTTCTGGGTGTTACCCTAAAAGAGGACCTGAGTTGGGAAGCCCACATTGCAGCACTGGTCAAAAGGGCCCAGCAGAGATTATACTACTTGAGACTTCTCAGAAAACAACAACTGAATGAAAAACTGGTGGTGACCTTCTACCACTGCACCACAGAGAGTATCTTAACTTACTGCATCTGTGTACGGTTTGCCAGTTGCACAGTGGCAAATAAGAAAGCACTCCAGAGAGTTAACATCAGTGCTCAGAAGATCACTGGTTTTCTTCTCCCCTCTTTGGAAGAGTTTTATAGCTCCCACTGCCTTAAAAAAGTTCAAAACATTCTGAGATCCATCTCATCCTGGGCACCTTTTTTTTGAACTATTACCACTTGGCGGATGGTACAAGATAATAAAAACAAGGACAAATAGGCTGGAAAACAGCTTCTATCCCAAGGCAGTAACTCTATTGAATTCTACTGTATTGTGCAACATTAATGCAATATCAGGGGTTTTCAATTCAATGTACAGAATGTGAAGGATGTGTGTTTGTGTTTATTTCATCGTCATAATGTACACTAAAGATAGTATTTAATTTTGTTGTACAAGGTCCAATGACAATAAAGTAAACTTAATTTTTTACTCAGATATATATCAACTCTAGGGTGTGGAAATTCATCCATAAATTAAAATAACTGGGAAAATAAAACAAAATTAACATTTCAGAATTTAGATAGTACAAAATTAAACACCAAGAGCTAACATCTTTATCTTTAATAGCACCGTACTGCTTTATAAACTTCCCAGAATCCCTCTATGAGGCAGATAAGTGGCATGCAAATTTAATAAATAAATGATTGGAAGATATTCTGGTAAAGAAACTTGCTTAAATACAGATATAACATAAAATGCATAAAATAAAGTATGCTTATTTTATCTGATATCTAGCATATAAGTTGAGTGACAGATTTTTTAAAATAATTTTTTAGGAAGCACTAGTTTTAGGTAAACTGATCAATTTGATATTTTTCTTTCATGTTGGTACATTAATTAAATACCCTTTCAAAATAGGATCAATTGGGAAACAGATAAGCAATCTGTACAGCTGGAACATACAGATACATTCTAGGACAAACATAATTATTCTGTCAAGACTGGGACAGCTTATCAATATTTACCAATTAAAAATAATTATTGCCTATTTAGAAATAAAATTTTCAGCAGTAACAGTACTAACCAAAGTCTTCCCACAATAGAAATTGATGTTACTTTGCCATGTGTGACTTCCCTTAGAACAAATTTGTGTAGAGTTGAATTCCAAGAGTAAATCAGACTTCCTTATCCGTGAGGATTCTCCTAAAACAAAAAGAACATATACTGTACATTAATCTCAAAAGGTGATTTCCAATTATATGAGATACAGATTAAAACACACAAAATCTCACACCAACAAAGCATAGAAGAAAAATCTGTGGAAAACTAAACAGTTTATGAATACCATATACCAAGCACAATAAATCTAGGCAAAAAAATATGCCCAGTGTATGTGAAGAGTTATCAAAATGGAGAAATACATTATATCAACAAGCTCTTGATGGGCCTAAAAATTTTACATTTGTTGGTCGATTAAACCTCAACTGATACTATTCAAGTTATTAAAGTCAATTCAAGCTATTAAAAAAAAGATGTAAAATTGTAGCAGAAGTGCAACATTTTCCACGAAGCAGTATAAGGGACATCAATCAAACAAATGTTGAAGGGTCCAAAACCTTACACAGATGTTATTGTATTATGTTATGTTATATATAACATATAAATATGTTCTAAGCAGTATGGCAAAACAATGTGACCCTGCAACTTTTTATCACAGTCCCAAAAAAATCTGAAACACACATAAACACAGGCCAAGGACACTTGCCCAGAAAGTGGTCCTCAAAGAACTACAGTACAATCTTACACAGTTCCACTTTAAGTTATGTTGACGGAGCTTCAACTGAGTTTATCCTCAGGTTAAATTCACCTACAATTTTCCCCTCTTCAAATTCAGAAATAAAGAAGCGTGATATTACTAGCCATCTCAAATATTGAAGCAACTGTACTTTGGAATAGATTGCAGAGAAGCTGGATAGATCCTTTCAAACTTTGGTTTCGGGAAAAAAAAACTCTTGTGAATACCATAAGCAGCCAACAAAACAAACGTATCATTAAACAAATCAATCCACTCAAGGCATAAATGGTCTGGCTCAAATTATCCTATTTTTGTTATATTAATTATGTGAAGACTTAGTTCTCTAGAAAAGGCTCTAATGCTGGGAAAGGTAGAAGGAAAAAGAAGAGGAGAAAGCCAGTAACAAGATGAATGGACTCAGTTATGAAGAGCGCACTGTTGGAAGATCTAACAGTTAGGGATAGATTGTCATGGATGGAACATAATCTGTTTAGGAAAATCATCTAAGCACTCAAGAACTGTAATTTTAAGTCCCATTCTACCAACTCATTTGTCAGATTTCCTCATAAACCTATTTATATACATTAATATACTATCCCAAAGGATGCTAGCATTTCTCCCTCCAAATATCACCATTCTAAAAGATTCAGAATGATGGCCTTTGCTACCTTTTTCCTTTCAGAGGGGAAGGGAAACGCTAGCCCAGGGGTCCCCAAACACGGGGGCCCGGACCGGTAGCGGTCCGTGGATCATTTTGTACCAGGCCGCAAAGAATGAATAATCGTGATTAAAATATACATGAAAATATGTTTTTGCTTCCGGGTGTCTTATTTTGAAAGACAACCACTTCTGCCCTCGCCTAACTTCCGCGCTAACTTCCGCGCCTAACTTCGCAGACCGCATTGCTAAAGCTAAGAAGCCCTTTACTATTGGGGAAGAATTGATTTTGCCAGTCCTTGAAAAAGTGTTTCTGCGTGAAACTGATCCCTGGTACAAAAAAGGTTGGGGACCACTGCGCCAGCCAATGCCATGTTCTAAGCCTTCCCAGAGAAAAGCACACTGAAGGAACAAACCTCAAATCTGCCAAAGATGCTATTGACTGCCATTATTTTTATGATCATTGTCCCTAGGTGGGCAGGGAGATGCCTTCCCTGTGATGGAAAGTCCAGACCCTCTGCTTAACAACCTATAGCAGTCACTTAACAACCAAGCTGGGAGAGCCAGGAATGCTATCATTGAGCAAAGATATCACGTGATGTCTTGTTCAATGACCAAGATTCTGGACCCCATTGTGCTCATAAATGGAGGACAATCTTGTAGTTCAATACAGCTTAAGTGCATGTGTGTTTAATTAAGTAATTAAATCTATATGTCACTATCTCAGTGAAAAGCAAAACATGAAAACCTGAAATTCAGGTCTTTACTGTTTCGATAAGGATAGAAATTATGTCAAAGTTCCCCTGGACAGTGGAAGAGCAATTGTTGCACATCTAAAGAAAAGGAAAAGGAGAAACATTATTTTTCCCACCTTAAATAAGGAATGGAGGAAAGAAGGAAATAGAGAGGGCTAGTTTAAGGTCACATTCTGACAAAGTTACAAGTAAATAGCTTTAGACCAGTGTAGTCTATTACAATATAAGATATCTGCCAATATTTCTCCTGTTCAAAATTATGACACCTCCAGACAACTGCACCTGTGTAGGTGGGAAAATGAGGCACAAGAACATTATATTGTTTGTGCTATAAATATGATGGCATTTTATATTTAGCAGTTGCTAAAATAATTCTACTTGCATCCTTTGTTCTTGCAGTAAACATACTTATCAACAAGTTGTCTCTATAAGGTTTCTACTTCTACTGTAGTTTCAGATGGAAAAAAACCCACTACAGATGGGCCTCAATGTGCAATCATAATAGAGGCTGCTGATTAAGGTCCTACATTGTGATGATTGCAAGATAAGTTGTTTTTTTTGTTTGGAGTCGTTAAGTGAATATGGCAGTCATTAAGCAAACCAATGGTTCAGTACAGGCACGTTTTTTTCTGAAAACCAGAAAAACAGCATGGTTTTCAACAAAACCATTGTAAAATGTGGTGTTGCAAATGTCAGTAAATGCATCCAAATTTAGGCCATGATCATGGATGGAGCCCAACCAAACTCTAATTCAGATTGCAAGTTACCTTGAAAGATGAGCTCGCAGTGGTGATGATGGTATGGACCCAGGTTTTCAGGTTTTTTTCCTTCACATTATAAATATAACAGCTTCAATGCAGCCACCATTCAGCAGCTATAGCACAACTTGTCTGACACTCCCAGAATGCAGATAAAGGTACTGAAAACTTTGGGGACCAGCTGTCCACCTCACAAACATGACTCTGGGCTGACAAGAAAATCTAAAAATGTATCTCTAGTAAAATAAAAATTAAAGACAAGAACGAACCATGTGTTGCAGCAACCAAGGAAACCAGCAACCAGCCTACCTAGGCACAGCTAAATTCCCAATCTCATGCTGATAAATAGCTAGGTTTTAACAGTTTTCTGAAAAGCTAACACAGTTCAAGATCAACCTAATTTCAGGTGGTATGGTACTCCAGAAGACAACAAAAAAGGTAGGGCTTTTGGGTCCCATAAGATAGCACTCTCCAATATATGGGATCCAGAGCATATCCCTCTTATCAGATCTGACAGGACACTTAAGAGAAAATTTATATGGTCAAGGTATGGTATTAATCTAAGGGAAATAAATTCATTTAAAAAATGACATTTCAATATGCATATTTTAAATATTAGCAAAACTGCACCTCATAGGCCAGGACATTTTCATACAAAGTGATATCCCATTTAGTAACTTAATTATCTGTTAATCAGGAAACCTTGTTGAGTTCATGAATATTTGATTTAAGTTTAAGAAGGAAAATATTAAGAAGCCAGAGTCTTTTCACTTTGGGTTGCTGAAAATTCTGTTGAGTTTTATTTTAGAATCTGTAAAATTAGCAAAGTTGAAGCTTCAAATAAGGAAAGTGTTAACTTTTTTTCTTTTGTAAAGCTTAACATATGTTCCTAAGAGAAGTTACAGCAATTAAGAAAAAAGCACAAGAGACAATATAATGGTACACTCCCATTTTATAAACAAGACAAATACTCCCATACAGAATGGCAATTATGTAATGAGGAATAGAAACATGTGGGCAGCTAGGTCAGATCTGTCTTTAACTAGTTTGGCACATCTTAATACACTATTTATTATAGCAATATAAGGAAAGGTTCAGACTATTACAGGTAAAATAGCATTCCATGAAGACCAAAAGTATCAAGCTGAACAGCTCTACCCTACTTCTTCTTAAAAATCTAATTCAGTTGATATATTGTTGAACTATTGATACATTTAGTAGGCTCATCCTGTAATATCTTCATGCAGGAACTAAAGCCCCTGTCACACTGCACCAACGGATGGAAAGAGGATGTAAAACGGAGAAAAACACTTGCCATCGTCTCTGTTGGTTAACGTGATGCCTTGCGCGCTCTGTACTACACTGTCTCCGTTTTGCTTACCTCTCTATCCGTCCAGAGCATCTGTTCTATTGACATTTCATCCGCTCAGTAAGAAGGTTGAAGGGCTGCTTCAAAAATTTTGAAGGCGAAAGAATGTAATCCCAATGCATCCGATCTCTGCAATCCGCGCTAGGCATACGGGGGACATCCGTTCTGCATCTCCAGTTACGCATCTGCTATATTCGGCTAAGGCATACTGCATCGCGCCATAAATTCTCTCGCGCAACTCAAATCCGTTCAGCGGTAAACGAACGCAGGGAGGAAGCGAGGAACGGACACGCGCAGCGTTAGTAGCACGGACAGAGAAAGGATGAAAAGCGGATGCAGCTCGCATCCGTCTCGCATCCGCTCTGCATCCTCTACGCAGCATCGTTCTGCACTCTTCTATGCATCCTCTACGCATCGCTCTGCATCTGCTTCCATCCCGCTAGGCTTCCGTTACCATCCGCTTTCCATCCACTTCTGCGTCCTCCCCCCATCCGTTCTTTCCATGTTATCCGCTCTGCTTATGCAAATTTTTGCCCCCTTTTGGAGGAGCGGGAATAAACAACAGAGACAGTTGGGAACATTTTTCTCGTCCGCTGTGTCCTTTTTACAAATGTTTTGCATCCGTTGGGCAGTGTGACAGGGCCTTAAGATTATACTCTGTAACCTAAATCAGAAAATGTGCTAGTCATTCCCAGAGATTCAGCTTCAAATTCGAAGCTCTTTGCAGAATGTTATACCAACTCATACCAAAAATAAAAATAAAAATCCTATGGGATTCAGATGCAGTATCACCTGTTATACTTTTACTTGACTGAATTAAAAAAAATTTTTAGAGTTTATGTCTCTCGTTCAAGTATTTATACATAATATTATTATAGAGCATTCCTTCTGCTGGCTTTCTTTCACACAAACCTAAGTTTTTTAGTTATTTCTTATTCATAATTAGTGATCCAGTGTGCTGTGATGGTTAAGACACAAGCTAGAACCTGTAGTTTTTGAGGCCAAAAAATGGGCCCTTTTTGGCACTTCAGGAAGTGATGAAACAGGCCCATTTTTCAGCCTCCAAAGGCTGCAGGGCCTTCCCTTGAGCTACCAGGAGGGTGAAAACAGCCTCTCCTAGGTTCCAGAGGCCCTCCAGAGGCTGAAAACAGGTACTTCTGGTATTTCCAGAAGGCCCATTTTTCGGCCTCCTGAGGTTGCAGAGGCTTCCCTTGAGCCTCTAGGAGGCTGAAAAAGGCCTCAAACGGACCAAAAATCAGCTGGGAGGAACGTGCATGCACAGTGCAGGTAAGGGGGCAGCAGGGGGATTTTGCACATGAATGCACAGGGGAGCAGGGCGCATTGCATTTTGGGTGCCAACATGTGTGTGTGGGTGTTTTCGGCACACCACAACAAAAAGGTTTGCCATCACTGGGCTAGAAACTAGGAGACTATGTGTACTACTGCTGTCAGTCACTCTCAGTGTTCAAAAGGAGGCAATGGCAAATCACCTTTTAAAAAAACCTTACCAAGGAAACAACATGGATTAATCCAGGCAGTTACCAGGAATCAACACTAATTCAGGAGCACAAAAAAATATAAAAAAAATGTCTTTACTTGGCACCAACATAATCATTTACAAAAATGGATGGCAGAAATCCATTTAATGAGATTATGGTGGCAATTAAGATTTATGTTTTTTACTTTATTGTCATTGCACCTCGTACAACGAAATCAAACACGATCTTCAGTGCACATCATGACCACGACCATGAAAATAAACACAAACACACATCCTTCACCCTTCACACATTGAACCGGAAACCCCCGACACCACACCAACACTGCACTATACAGCAGAATTCAAAAGAGCTACTGCCCTGGGATAGAAGCTGTTTTTCAGCCTATTTGTCCTTGTTTTTATTATTCTGTACCATCTGCCAGATGGTATTAGTTCAAAAAAAGGGTTCCCAGGATGAGATGGATCTTTGAGAATGTTTTGAACTTGCNCTCATTCAGTTGTTGTTTTCTGAGAAGCCTCAGGTAGTATAATCTCTGCTGGGCCCTTTTGACCAGGGCTGCAATGTTATTAATCTGTTAAGCGGTCTAGGTCATACTATATCACTTTCTCCTAATGATTCCAAGGAGGAAAAGAAAATAATTTCCCCAGTCCCTTTAACCAGATCATGGGGATTGAGATATTAGCAGAAAATCTTGCTAATTCAGATAAGGTTCTCTAACAGAACGAGTGATCAAGACCACAGCAGAATCATACAAAGCCTTGGACAGACTATTTACATATCCTGCCTGCTCCTGTTTGAGTCCAATTAAATATACTGTGAAGAAATTGTTTCTTCCTGGCAAACACAGAAATTGACCTCTCAAATCTATTAACCTTTTCTTAACCTCTAGATACATTTGCTATGACTATATTTGTGGACTTCTCCTGGAGTCATGGAGAAGTAGAGCCTACTAAGATAACTCAGCTTGCATTTTAATCATCTTTCAGTTCACTCCATATACTTCCAAGTTGATAGGGTAAAAGCCATATGGTGGTAGCTTGTAAGGTATGTTCTAAACTATAAATCATAACTTTCACAAAACAAAGCACAAGAGCTTAGGGTAAAAATTGGGTTTTGATTCTACTTATGATATATGGGCCAAACCGGTGTTGTTCTTATCATTAAGAGAGAATGCTATCTTTGGCACAATTACTATTAAGACAGGCTACACAGGTTATACTTACCCTAACTTGTTAAAAAATATTATTTGAAAATCTCAATTTACCTAAGTCATGATAGGCTGAACATATCAATTATTTATGGTCTCATAAGGGGATGATCATGGCACACAAAAAAGAAAACTGAAATATAAGAGGAGTCAGTGGCAAAGACCATGAATCTATAAATGAAATAAAAGAAAATAATTACTGTATGTCCATAAACTAAGAGAAAGGAAAATGATGTAATGGGTTTAAATGAAAAGATTTGATTTTGTGAATTTAATTGAATGTATCAATATCTGCAGGGGAATGAGAAGGGAAGGACCACATATGAGTTCTGGGAAAGATTATGCAAATTCTAAATATATTAGATTCCAGGGGAAAAATTATTCCATTAGGTGACGTGAATGGGTGAGAGACAAGAGAGTTCATGGTTCATAAAAAATGAATGGATGAGAGACTCAGTGAATAAAAATGGTGACAGGTATTTGGATTGAAAAAGTTGTGTTTGGAATACAAGGATTAAGCACAAGTCTATTCATATGTTCATATGGCAAAAGAATAAATGCAAATCTAGAGACATATAATACTAAGAAAAGCTAAAAAAATAAAACTAGAACAGTTCTGAATGTGAAAAGGGCCATTATTTGGCAATATCAAGAGTCAATCTTCGGCAAGATTGGATATGGGAGAAGTGAAACAATGAGAGAGAAAGTAAAAGGATTATAAAAGGGAACATACAAGCTATGTATGAAAAGTTATAAAACAATGAAAAGTGCTTGGAACAAAAAGAAATTACTAAGTGCTACAGAAATATGGAACAATAATGAGTAGAGTAGAAAAGGATGCCTCTGGAATAATGTAAAAATTGACATTATTCCTGCAAAAATGAGGATATATATATATATATATATATATTCTGCTGAAACGTTGCTACAACTTTAACAACACTACAATGACGTGGGATAATACCCGAGAGAAGCTAAATATATATAAGACTCCAAATACAGAATTTAAATATATATAATTGGTGTGTCCTAGTGTGCCATTCTGTTCCTTTTGTAGAGAAGTAACATCTAGGAATGGTAAGTTGTTTGTTTATTTCCGTTTCCATGGTGAACTTGATTTTGGTGTGTGTGTGTTTAGGTGTGTTAGGAAATTGTTTAGGTTTTTTTTTCCAGGGGCCAAATCACAAATGTGTCATCGATGTATCTTAGCCATAGTTTGGGTTTGTGGGTGGCATTAGCCCAGGCTCTGGATTCGAATTCTTCTGAACAGGTTTGCAATGACGGGTGCAGTGTGATCACCATAGGGGCTCTTCAATTTGCTTGTATCTTTGTCCTTTGTATATGAAATATGTGTTGTTAGGCAGTGTTCTGTTAGTGCCATGAGGTGTTTAGCTGGCTGGCAGACAAGATACACATAAAAGACTGAACTATGCACCCTGACTAAAGTACTGAACAGCCAAATGGCTTCCAAAAAACAAAATCACAACTTGATCCACAAAAACACACTAAGACATAATAGACGACCAAGAAGATCAACAGACCTATGGAAACAGCTTGTCCTGCCTGACATAAAGAGGGTACACAGAGAAAATCAGTAAGATACACACAGGCGCATCACATCAGAACCTGCCTTCAAAACAGACAAAAAAATAGCAGCCATCCTTAGAAACACCAAAGACAAAGTTGACCTGGAAAACCAAGGCATATATACGAAGTTCCCTGTGCATCATGCCTGGCCACATACATTGGACAGACCAATAGAAGAATAAGTCCCCGCCTGGATGAACACAAAAATGCAGTAAAAAAGCTGGAACAACACCTCCTCACTAGTCCAACACATGAAAACCAAAGGTCACAACATCAACTTCAATGGCACCAAAAACCCTAGCCACTATAGAAAACCCCAACCACAGAATCATCAGAGAAGCCATAGAGATTGAAAAAAGGCCTGAAAGCATGAATAGAAGAGATGATTCCACCAGACTGTCAATCATTTGGAAGCTGCACTCTCAAATAGAAAGATCTCCACACCACAAGCCAGGCAAACACCTGGCACAAACAGACTCCCTCTGATACCTCCAGCTCAAACATACCCCAACCAGGCACCCAGATGAAACCTAGCTTCCTAATAGATAATAGCCATCCTTTCACGCGAAGCCCAAGCTGTACTGAAGCCTCCAATAAGGGAACAGGAACAAGTGTTGCCAGCCAATCAAAGCCACAAAACAGACAGAAGACAAGAAACACCAATCAAACAAACTCCAAGTCCAATAAACACAGACCAAGACTCCAAACCAATCAGGATTTAGAAAAAAAACATCCTGGCACAGCAGTAGGCTAGCCTCAAATTTAAAACTAACGGCTGTGATAGCCTGACCCACAATACGAACTCAATACAGAAGCCTGATGATGGCAGATGAGATTCTGCTGAAACGTTGCTACAACTTTAAAACGCACTACAATGACGTGGATAGATACCCGAAGGAAGCTGAAGCAGCACACCATGTAAGTACCCGCGAAAACTTAAAAAAACAAATATATGTATGTATGTATGTATGTATGTATGTATGTATGTATGTATGTAGAAAAATAGCTGCAAAGAAAGTAATTCAATGAAACAAGGAATTGTAAAGATTAAAAAATAGAAAGATCAAAATTATTTTGACTGAAGTTAAGATATTCTGAAAGTGAGTGAAGTTGAAGTCTACAGCAGTATGAAACTTAACTGAAATAAATATGAAATGAATTGTGATGAAACAGTAACATTTTAGAAACTTTAGAAATAATAGCAATATGTCAAATAATATATTTGCAACAAACTTAAATCCAAGAAGAAATAGTTGCAAAAGATGTCATAAATACACTGAGGATGTTGACAAATGTTTAAGCTGCAGATATGACAATATAACAGAGAAAAAAATGTCTCATGACCACAGGAACATCGTTTCCTTGTACAAAGGGAAAGTTAGCAAGAGTCAATGAAAAAACTTCATGGCAATTAGTTTATTATTAAATGAAGTAATACACTTAATATTGTGTATTGTGAAGTGTAGATGTTTTACAGAATTTTAACTGAAGGGTTCTGAGATGTGACAATGAGCCATAATTGGTAAATACAAATACATTTTTATACCAGACACGACCAGACTTTTGCTTTTCATCAAGTCACTGGGAAATACATGAATTGGAGAAAGAAAGCTAACTAACTGTATGTTTGTTATTTAAAGAGAAAGTGCATAATACACTGGTACCTCGGTCCTCATCGATAATTTATTCCAGAACACATGTTGAACACTAAAACTGATTGGTACCGAGAAAACCATGTAATTTAACACGTGACCCCTTATTTTGGCTGGAAGAAGTAGAGAGTCAGGAGACAGCCAACACCAATAAGTTCTTCCTTGCATGTTGACTACTGGGAGAAAAACAAGTGCCAGAACAAGATTTCTACTTTAAAATATATCAAAAACCAAATTTGACAGGTTTTGAAGGAGTCAAGTGCTGAGGTATGACTGTGAAGTGAAAGGTCTTGAGTAACAGAATATTTTGAGGAAATCGAAATTTTTCAGTTGGTTACTGAATGAAGAAGAGCAGTATACAGTATGATGGATGTCAAGCATAGATAAGAATAAAATGAATAATTCATGAATAATTCAGCACTTACCAGGAAAATAAAGCAAGGGTATATTGTCACACTTTAGTTCTTTAAAGCATTTATCAATCAAGCAAGTATAGTTGACAAGGACAAAGCAAAATGAAGGTTTCATTAATGAAGCTGGTATAAACTATATGTTCAGGTAGTCCTCAACTTATGACTGTTCTCTCTCTCTCTCTCTCTCTCTCCCTCTCTCTCTCTCTCCCCCCCCCCCTCTCTCTCTCTCTCAAAAGCAGGCAGATGCTTTGCTCTGTCTACATAACAATCTGGGCCATAACTTAACAACCACAAATGGGACTGCTAGAACTGTGGTAGCTGAATGAAGTGGTCACATTACCATCTTGCATAACAACTGTTTCACTCAACATTCCAATCTCAATTGTGGTCATAAAGACCTGTAGTCCTTTCCTTTTCTTGTATCATGCCTTTCATTTCTTTATTTACTGTTTACTACTTTAGGGCATTTCATGTCATGCCACTTAACCCAAAAGAAAGTGTGACGGATATTTTAAACTGATTAAGAACAACAAGCCTTCAGCATTAATATTTATTTAAAAAAGAATAGAAGCTGAACAGATGGCATTTGGCATTTTTAATCCGGGGAGCAGAAAAGCCTTTAGACTTACCTACTGAGAAAGATAAATTTTTTTTAAGATCATGGGCACAAATGGCACTGGATCCCCCACAATCTCCTGCACCACCACAAAGATTTATTTTATAATGCACTTTAACAGGATCCACAGCTTCCCATGTATAACTGAAAAAAAGAAGGGAAAGTATCATTGCTATGTTTTAACAAACTCCACAAATAACTGTTTTAACCTGAACTACTGTGCTCAAATATATTTTCATCCATCCATTTTTTTCATCCCCACTGACCTGCTCATTATTAATACCATGCTTATGTATTAATTCTGTTAATGTTCTAATTAACATAAAGTATATGTACATTTAAAAGTATCAATGAAATAATATAATTTTATTATTCATAATAATCCTAATGATAAAAACAAAAAAGAGGACTCTGGAAAATTATCTTATGAAACTAACTCCTCCAAAGCCATTGCACTTGATATCTTGAAGCTTATACATTCTGAGGTGTCATATATCCAAAGCAAAATATTTTATTTTCATTTTATAGTCATCCAAAACAAATTTAATAGAGTTGACAGCAATTTTCTATTGTATTACCAGAAAACATTTAAGATTCTTAAATTTGCATAAATAGTGGAATATTTTCAGCGTCTTTAAAAAAAAGTTAGTGACTTTGGAATCACAGTTAATTCTTCCAAATTGTGAGTGATAGAATTGGAAGAAGTTACAGTACTTGAACTAGATAATCAAATATTTAAAAGTGTACAAATTGCCAAAATATTAAATAAAACTTTTTAGTTCTGCAAAGTGTTAAAATATAAACAATATTAAAGAACTGAGAACGCCTTCAAGGGCATTCCTAGAATTAAAGACTTACTATAAGGAAATATAACTTGGTAAAAGTGGTGTTTTTAAAACACACATTTCAAGTTTTGAGCCAATGAAACAAAGGTAATAATTCATTTTCACTTCTCATTGATTAGTTATCCATTATTGAAAAAAAGCATCTTAATTATGCAGTGCAAATCAGAGAAAATTGCAATTTAAAGCAGAGGAACATAGTAAAGTGATTTCACATGGCTGAACTCACACCATGTATTAACTGATTGTTTAATAATGGCTTATTAAACTAGAATAACTGAGTTCACATATAGCAAGAAAGCAATACAGCTATAAAACTGTATTTTGATTCAGCCCTGGGTACAAACCATGCCATTGCAACACATCATTTTCCACCTACACCAAAGGTAGGATCAGGAAATAAGATCTAAATCTTCACCTAATCTCTAGTTAATCAACAAAGATTTTTATGTTCCAAATGTTTTATTTCCTTCATAGAAACAGCTACCAAACTCAAGGAAAAAATAGAAGCAAATTATTTGCATGAAAGCATCAGTGAAAACTAATTTTAGCACTGGTCATGTGGTCTTTTTCTTTAATTATCTGTTTACTTTTCAGAGCATAATGAATATTAGTAATTCTAATGAAAAAGCTAAATAAATCCTGCAAACCTAAAAGTTGAACATCCTAGCTTAGCATTTTAGAGGGGAAAAAAGCACCATGTGAAGATACTCGATATGAAACATGCAAATATCATAAAACACAAGTTTCATTTTCAACACATTTGTCTATGATTACTTGAATAAACTTTTTACTAGTTTTTATATTTTTAAAAACTTTCATTAGTAACCTGTTACAATTATGTGTGACTCCTAAATATATATAGAAGTATCAGACGGTAGTGAAATGGAAAAAAAGGTGTGAACAACTCTAGTTTTAATCACTAATTAAGAACTGAAACTATAACATGCCTTTATTTTAAAATGCTAATTAAATAATACAATTAAGCATGTGTTTTCAAAACAGTTTTTTTTTCAAAACATATATTTTTGAGGTGTCTATATTTTTCTCAAAATACATTTCTCCAATATTATTTTAACTGTTATGTGGTTAGGCATGAACTTTCCATAATAAGGAAATAATAATATTAATTATTATTATTATAATTATTCTATAAATAATTCAGCTATAGGCCTAGACAGCGAACTAGATGAATCACAACCACAAAAAGTGATTCAAACACTGTAGCTAACTGCTGTGTACTATACTGTATATAAAGCTTTTCCGAGCTTTGTACCCAATCATGTGACTGTCAGTCAACTAGGATGTCTTAAAATACACAAAGGCAGACAGAAATAATTGTTTAATATCACAAAATATGGTCTTTCTGTCTTCACTGAGATTATCTTTAACATCGTTGTTCTACTTTTATAGCATGACAAAATTAACCTATCCATAAAAATTAAGGACTTGATCAGACAAATGGGGCTTTTTTACAGGTAGTTGACTTATGACCAAGATTGGGACTAGAATCTTGGTTGTTGAATGAAGCAGTTGTTCAATGAAATGCCTACATGACCGCTTTGCTTAATAATTGTAATCTCAGCTCTTCCATTTGTGGTCCTTAAGTACTGTAGATGGAATAAAAGAACTGCCTGCCAAAGGAGGGCAGGTAGCTATTCTCTCTGGGCAGAAGAGAGGATGTGCAATAAGGTGCAGGAATGGAGCATGGATCTTCAGAATCATATTGTTTTCCCAGCCCGACACAAGGAATTCCCCTCCCCTCCATGCATGAAAAGGAACTCCTTTGCTGGGCTGGAGAAATGAAGCTCATTTCTTTGCAATCCAGGCATTATTTCTTCAGCCCAGCGAAGGAGTTCCCATTCCCTCCCTGCGCTTTGTTTCTGCAGCCAAAGTCAATGGAGAGGCTGGCATGAAAATTGAAAGCTGCCAACATTTACCAAAGGATTTTCCCGCTCTTTCCACATATTCCATGTATTTCCCAGGCATTGAAACGAGGGGAAATCCTTTGGTAGGCGATAGCAGCTTTCAATTTTACATGCCAGCTTCCTCATTGACTTTGTCAGGCTGCCGAAACAAAGTGCAGGGAGGGAATGGGAACTCCTTTGCTGGGCTGACTTTCTTGGGAAGACATCAGAGAAGTTTGCAAATGGTGATCAAATAATAGTGAGGTGTTTGGCAATTGGGTTTAAGCATGAACAGGTTGCCAAGCACCCAGATTACCATCACATGACCTGGGGGGGGGATTAGGAGTGGCAAGGTGTTTTACAATGACTGAAAGTGCTTTACAGACTATAAAGCCTCACTTTCCAAGCTGCTGTGATTCTTTTTTTTTTTTAATAAATTTTTTTATTAGTTTTCAATAAACATACACA